>PVIW01007422.1:0-73105 GCA_004026585.1 Noctilio leporinus
TTGTAACCTTTTTTGGAAGGCCTGTATTGCTATAAATTTCCCCCTGAGAACTGCCTTTGCTCAGTTGTATCCCATAGGTTTTGGGCTGTTGTGTGTTCATTGTCATTTGTTTCCAGGAACTTTTTGATTTCATCTTTGATCTCATTGTTGACCCCTTCATTGCTTAAAAGCATGTTATTCAGTCTCCATGAGTTAGAGACTTTTTGGGTTTTTCCCTTGAATTTGGTTTCTAGTTTCAAGCCTTTGTGATCTGATCTGAAATCAATGTATGATTTCAATGTTCCTGTATTTGTGGAGGCTTGTCTTGTGACATACCATGTGGTCTATCTTGGAGAATGATCCATGTGCATTTGAAAGGAATGTGTATTTTGCTTCTTTGGGGTAAAAGACTCTGTATACATCAGTTAGGTCCATTTACTCTAGAGTGTTGTTCAATGCCACAACATCTTTGGGGACTTTTTGTTTGGAAGATCTGTCCATTGTTGATAGTGGGGTATTAAAATCCCCATCTATTAGGGTGTTGCTGTCTATGTCTTTCTTAAAATCTTCCAAGATTTTCCTTATGTATTTTGGAGCTCCTATGTTGGGTGCATTTATGTTTATCAAAATTATTTCTTCTTGACGGATTGTTCCCTTAAATATTATGAAATGTCCATCTTTGTCCCTTTTTATGGCCTTCATTGTAAAATCTATTTTATCTGAAATCAGTATTGCTACTCCAGCTTTATTTTCATGTCCAGTTGCTTGATATATAGTTTTCCATCCCTTCACTCTCAATCTTTGTCGATGTTTTGTTCTGAGGTGGGTCTCTTGAAGACAGCATATATGTGGGTCATGTTGTCTTATCCATTTGGCTACCCTATGTCTTTTGTTTGGTGCATTTAATCCATTTCCATTTAAGGTTATTATTGATTGATACTTATTCATTGCCATATTCTTGCTTTGTGTCTGCATTCTTCCTTGTCTTTCTCTGTTTCTTCCTTTTATTTGTTTACTTCTTTTTATAGCAGACCCTTTAGTATTTCTTTCAATGCTGGTTTGGTAGAGATGTATTCTTTCAGTCTTTTTTTGTCTGGGAAGCTGCTTATTTCTCCTTCTATCTTAAATGAGAGCCTTGTTGGGTAGAGTATTCTTGGTTGCAGGTCTTTGTTTACCAAGACTTGAAATACTTTTTGCCATTCCCTTCTGGCTTGAATTGTTTCTGTTGAATAATCATTCGATAGCCTTATTGGTGCCCCTTTGTAAATTATTTGTCTTTTCTCTCTTGATGCTTTTAGGATTCTCTCTTTGTCTTTGAAATTAGCCATTTTAATAATAATGTGTCTTGGTGTTGTTCTGTTTGGGTTGATCCTCATTGGGACCCTCTGTGCTTTCTGAACTGGATTAATGTTTTCACTCATCATGTTAGGGAAGTTTTCTATTATGACTTTTTTGAACATGTTTTTCATTCCTTGTTTCTCTTCCCCTTCTGGTATCCCTATGATACGGATGTTGTTACATTTCATGTTGTCTTGCAGCTCTCTTAACCCCTCTTCAGTCTTGTTCAGCCTTTTTTTATTCTCTTGTAGTGTCTTGGAGTATTTGTTTACATTATCCTCCAACTCACTGATCTGGTCCTCTGCTTCCTCTAGCCTACTGTTGATTCCTTCTACTGTATTCTTCAATTCAGAAATTGTATTCTTCATTTCCTCCTGGCATTTATTGATATTTTCTATGTCCTGTTTCATGCTGTTGTAGTTCTCAGTAATTTCCTTGTACCTTCCCTGGAGTTCTTTGTAATTTCCCTGCAGTTCTTTTTTATTTCCCTGAAGTTTTTTGTAATTTCCCTGGAGTTCTTTGTAGTTCTCCTGGAGTCGTTTATAGTTTTCTTTGATGAGGCTGAGCTCACTGAGCTTCTCTATCATCATTCTTTTAAATTCCTTATCTGATATTCCAGGTGCCTCTTTTTCATTTTGTGTTCTTCCTAGGGATTCTTCCTTTCCTTTTGGTGATGGACTGATTCTTTTTTCCCCCATTTTGGGTGTCTGTTTTTGCTTTTTATTTATTTATTTATTTATTTATTTATTTATTTATTTATTTTTGTTCTTTCCTTGGGTTAACCTGCTTTGCTTCCTTGCCTTAGTTGAGCACCGTTCTGTGATAGGAGATTTGTGGAGTTCAATGTTTCCTTCTCCCTGATTTTCTCCACTTGCTATTCTTGGTGTGTCCTTTATTTGGGATGTCTGGTTGTATTCTGGCCCTTGGGGTTTTAGCAGAAAAAACAAAAGCAAAAACAAACAATCAAACAAAGAAAAAAAAAAAACCCAAACCAAACCAAAGAAAAGAAAACAAACAAAAAAAATACAAAAGGAAGAAAGAAATAAAAATGATAATAATAATAATAAGGAAGGGTTTAGGTGGCTGTTCACCCTTAATAATCCCTGACTCATCCAGATGGAGCCTAGACCTAAGGGCTTTTAGCAGAAGAAAAAAGAAAAAAGGAAGGAAAGAAAGAAAAAAAGGGATAAAGTCACGACAACGAGAAATCAGTTTTAATAAAGAAAGGGTTTAGGTGTCTGTTCCACCTTTATGATTTCTGATTGGTCAAGGTGGAGCCACAACCTGTGGGCTTTACTAGGAAGAAAAGGAAAAAGAAAAAAAAAAAAGGGGGAGGGGAGAAATTCACAAGAAAAAGAGAAATCAGTATTAATAAAGAATGGTTTAGGTGTCTGTTCACCCCTTATGATTTCTGATTGGTCCAGGTGGAGCCAGAACCTGTGGGCTTTACCAGGAAGAAAAGGAAAAGAAAAAAGAAAAAAAGAAAAGAAATAAAAGAGGAAGGAGGAAAAAAAATAAAGAAAGGGTTTAGGTGGCTGGGGAAGGGAGGAATACTTAGATTGAGGACTGGGAATGCATTGTAGCCACAGAGTGAGTAGACTTTATTTCAAGAGTAGGGGGAGGGTCTTGGGTATTTAGGTGGATTGAGGTATGGCGGGGATTAAGAATATGTGAGAAGTAACTTTTGCAAAGGATATGTTGGGGATTAATAGTTCATATTGCTCTCAGTATAACTCAGGCGCTTGAGATTAGCAGCAGTCCTTTCCCTGTGGCTGCCTCTTTTTCTTGGTCAGGATTTTACAGTCTATAATCTATATTCTAGCCGGTCTGGGCACATGGCAGGGCCTCTGATTGTCACAGTCAGGGCTGATTCTGAAGTTCCAGGTAGGCTGGGCCTTCTGCAGCCTGGCTGAGTTTTAGGGCTGCTGGTATTCTGGAGCCCACAGGGTGCTCCCTCCCACTCCTGGCGGATGTTCCTGCCCACGACCTGCACCCAGCACCCCTGCAGGACAGCCCACAACTTCGCAGGTCCCTTTGATGACTGGCCCCGCACCCGTAGTTCCGGAAGTAGGCCGCCACTGTTGTCAACACTGCCTGGGGTCGCCTGCACTGCCCCGACCCCCCCCCCCCGGGGCGGGCACCAATCCTCCAAGCCAACCAGCTCTCTGAGGAGTCCTTTACGCGGCCTCTGTTATGGGGTGCGGCCTTTATCTCTGGCAATGGCGGGTCAGTTATCCCTGCTACTAGTTCCCGGCTCACTGTTTGGAGTTTCCGCAAAGCCTGGTGGCCTGTGTGGTCGCGCAGGCCTGGGCCTCCCCCCTCGCAGGGGCATCTAGCTGCTGTTTCCCTGGTGGCCCTGCAGCACCTTTTTTGGCCCTCTCTCCACCCCAGCTGGAGCACTTCCCAGCTCCGCCACTCCGGCTTCCTGGAGGACTCTTCTCCTCTGCCTCTAGCCCCGCGAGGAGCCTTCTCTCTCTGTTGCTGGAGGGAGTCTCTCACATAGTCCCTCCCCTGTAAGAGTTCAATTCCGTGTTCCCTGCTGCATTTCCCCTTGCTGCCCGCACTTCACTGTTGAGACTTCTGGTTTCCCGGGAACCCTGAGCTGGCCTCAGTCAAACTCTCTCCTCTGGGCAGAGCCGCCACTGCCCAGAGCAGACTTCGGGCCGGCCGGCCGGCCGGCTGGCCAGCCAGTCAGTCGGTCGGTCGGTCGGTCAGTCAGGAATGCCTCACCTACTGTTGTGCTGGTCTCCTCTGCCTCTAGGCTGTGCTCCCCTGTGTCCAGATGCTGACTGCTCCAATTCTTAGGGTCCTGAAGATGTCTCACACTCCCTATCTCTAGCTGCTTTGGTACTCAAGAACACCATCAGCACCGCTCTCTACTCTGTCGCCATCTTTTCCTCCTCACAAACTATACATTTTTAACTAATAAAAATAATATTGAATATCAACTTTAATTGAAAAAAATTAATTAAAAAATAAAGAATGCCATAAATAATTAGTAATATTTACCATGAAAAAATATTAACTTGTTATAGGAAATAAAGTTTGTCTCATATATTCTCTATGTAGTTGTAAAAATGTTTTATACTGTTCTGAATATTATATGATTAACAGAATAACTGAATCTTTTATTTTGGGCTACTTGATATTGGAATTTCACTAAAATATATGATTTCTACTTAGACATATTGATCTCTAAAACATTGCCTGCCCCTTGATAACACATTTTTCTCTCCATTCTGAATCAGACTGGAGGTAATAGGCTCTACTTGGTTTGCTAGTTCATTTATTCATTCAGCCAGCCAGTCATTGTCCTAGTCATCCACTGGTGTATAAAACATTGTTCCGAAAGTTGGTGGTTTCAAACAAAAATAATCATTTTATTCTTTCTCCTTGTTTCTGCTGGTCACATTTTGAAAGGCTCTGCTGGGTGGTTTTGGTCTAGGTTCTCTCATGTGGTTTTAAGTCAGATGGTGGCTGGAGCTGGTAGAGTGCAGGGTTGGAGCAGCTAGGGGCTGAGTGGGGAGTGCACTTTCTTCTTGTAGTCTCAGGGTCTCTCAGTTAATGTTAATTTGGACTCCAAAGGCAAAATGTATCACGTTTTATGACCTAGCCTCTGAAGTTATGTAATATCACTTCTACCATGTTCTGTTGCTTACAAATAAGTCAAAGCCCATCTACACAGGTTGAAGGGGTGAGGAATTAGTCTCCACCTCTTGACTAGGTCTTAGAAAGAGTATGTGGGTTGGGAGATATTATTGTCACCATCTTTAAAAACATAATCAGCCAATCATTAGTATTTATCGAGAACCTCTAACATGCAAGGCTACATACACACTGGGACTGCAGTGAGGAGGACAAATGTGATCCTTTCTCCTGTTGATGCTTATATTCTACTGAAGATGAATGATAGATAAACAATAAGTAAATAAACAAGAAAGGTAATTTGGGCAGTATTAAGTATTATAAAGAATACCTAAAAAGTAAAGTAACTAGGTTTGGGGATCTTCTTTATATAAAGGTGGCCAGAACAGGGCTCTTTTAATCACAGAACTTAATAATGAGAAAAACAGTCATATGGAGAGTTGAGGGAGACACAGTCCTAAACAGAGGAAAGAGCAGATACAGAGCACATAATTCAGGAATGACTGTAACATGTTTGAGAAACAGCAAAAGATCTGGTGGCAAGAGCAAGTGAGCAAGGAGGATGGTGGTGTGAGATGAAGTCTGAGAAGTAGGTTGGGGACAGGTCATAGAGAGCTTCAAGGGTAAGATAAGGAGAATGGATTTTCTAGTCTGAATAAAAGTTCATTAGGAGAAGCACCTACTCTCACCTTTGGAGCACCAGTGCACAGAATTCTCTATACAGAGCTGGCACTCAACCAAGATTTGTTGAATCAAGAAAGAATGCATGAACACCAAACCTCAAGTCAGCACCTGCCAACATCTCCAGGCAAGCTTCATGTTGGAGGACATTTTCCAAGGTGACAGAGTAGTTGAAATCTCACTTTAAACCTTTAATTTAAGACTGGCTGGGATACACAACTGCATCTATTACCATCTAAATGACAAAACATAATAGGAAACTAATTATAATGTATCTTTTTCTGCTCTTGAATAATTAAATGTTTTATGTGGTGTTACCATTTGAATTTATTATCCTTTGCTAAGGAACAAAATTAAATATAATGAGGGCTATTAGTCACCTCTTATTTCTGCCTGTATTCTGTACTTTATATCATTTTTACCACTTTGATCAATGGGTTTAATTTACTTTGACTGGAATATTTAGGAATTTGTAGGGGGGGGGCTGAGATTATTAAAATCCTTTTAATAAGACATAATGCCAAACCTGCATGTGTTAATAATGATGCATTATTAATTAGTTTTTGTAGGTAGCTTCTGGAAAGGTAGAAAAATAGCTTTGAAATAATCCTTGGTGATACAAGGAGAACTATTAGATTGACAAACAAAGCATGACATTATATAATCCTATAAGAAGAGCCTTTATTATCTCAAGCAGTAGACAATCACATGTGATAGATGGACACATCCTTAACTTGTGTGTGATGTCTTCTGTTTATCCTTCTCAGTCCATTTTTCTCATTTCCCACTTCTCCTTGCTCTCTGCCCCATATGCTATTGTGCATGGGCCATGTTTGCTCCCCAGCAATCTGCCTGTGGGATGGATTGGTGCTTGAAAGGCTGGCAGGAGATCAGGGTATTCATTCCTTGGCTTCCCTGCTTTGAGATCACAATGTCTTTGAAGCTGAGTGTGTTCTTTGATCTAACATCACACTGCTGCCCCAAACAATTCTCCATAAACAACTCTTTCTATTTCTGCCATTCCAAGCCTAGAAGAGGTAATACTGCCCACTTTCCCAAACTTGGCCCAGGTATTGGCTTTTCAATATCCTACTCTCAGCTTTGTAGATATAAGATCTCTTGAAAATGGACCCTCCTAGAAATAGCATGCTCTTAGTGGCTGATTTCTGCTGGGACCCCCTGAGTGCTGTCTCCTTGTTAAAGCCAATGTTTGATTTAGTTTATTATATTTTATTTTTACTTTTTAAATTTAATTTTATTGTTGTTATATTACATTCATCACATTTCTCTCCCTGCTCTCCCCAACCCACAGTTGATTCCACAAGTTGTCCATGTCCATGGGTCATCCATTCTAGTTCCTTGATTAAGCTGTACCCCTTCTTTGCCTCCTCCCCACTTCCCTCTGTACAATGAAAGTCTGTTCCTTGTATTCATGTTTCTGGTTCTGTTTTGCTTGTTGTTTGTTTGTTCATTAGCCTCCTGTAGTGGGTGAGATTGTATGGCATTTGTCTTTCACTGACTGGCTTATTTCACTAAGCATAATACTCTCCAGTTCCATCCATGTTGTCAAAACTAGCAGGAACTTCTTCTTTCTTTCTGCTATGTAGTATTCCATTGTTTAAATGTACCCAACTTTTTTGATCCACTCATCCATTGATAGGCACATAGACTGTTGCCAACACTTGGCTACTGTAAATAGCACTGCTATAAACATAAGAGCACCTACGTTCTTCTGAATTGGTGTTTCAGGTGTCTTCAGGTATAACCCTAGCAGTAGAATCACTGGGTCAAAAGGCATTTCCATTTTTAGTGTTTTGGGGAAATTCCATACTGTTTTCCATAGTGGCTGCACCAGTCTGCATCCCCACCAACAGTGTATCAGGGTTACATTTTCTCCACATTCTTGCCAGCACTGTTTATTGATTTGTTAATAATTGCCATTCTGACAGGTGTTGAGGTGGTATCTCATTAAAAAATATTTTATTTATTATTTTTAGAGAGAAGGGAAAGGAGAGAGGCAGAGAGGGAGTAAGGCATCGATGTATGGTTGCCTTTCACCTGACTCAAGCTATGGACATGGCTGGAGATCTGGCTTGAAACTGGGTTATGCGGCCATGGCTGAGAACTGAACCAGTGACATTTGGGTTTGAAGGCCAGTGCCGTATCCACTGTGCCATCAGCCAGGACCTCATTGTGACTTTAACTCACATCTCTTTGATGGGTAGTGATGCTGAGCATTCTTTCATATGCCTTTGGTTCCTTTGTATGTCCTCCTCAGAAAGATGTCTGTTCTGGTCCTTTGCCCATTTTTAATTGGACCACCTTTCTTGGGTTGAGTTCTTTATCTTGTCTGATAGCTATGCCTAGAATTTTCAAAATGATGTTGAATAGAAGAGGAGAAAGTGGATAGCCTTGTCTGGTTTCTGATCTTAGGGGGAAAGCTTTTAGTTTTTGCCCGTTGAGTATGATGTGGGCTTCAGGTTCCTCATATATGACCATTATTATGTTGAGGTATTCTCCCTCTGTTCTCATTTGGCTGAGTGTTTTGATCAGAAATGGTTGCTATACTTTATCAAAAGCTTTTTCAGTATCTATTGATACAATCATATGGTTTTTGTCTTTCATTTTGTTGATGTGGTATATTACATTTATTAATTTGCAGATGTTGTACCATCTTTGCATTCCTAGGATGAATCCCACTTGATTAGGAGTGTATGATTTTTTTTTTCTCTTCAACATGTTTATTTTTAATCCTTGATTTTTTATTTTCTAATGCTGTTCTACTTCATTCATATTCCATATCATTGTATCTTTTATTTATTTGTAATTTTTATTATCTCTTAATTTAATTCAACATTCTCACTTTCTGCATGTTCTAAATTTAAATAATGTATTGCTGGATTACAGTTGGCCAATATTTTGTTGAGAATCTTGGCATCTATGTTCATCAGAGGTATTGGCTTGTTGTTTTCTTTTTAGTTGTGTCTTGACCTGGTTTTGGGATTAAAATAATACTTGCCTCAGAGAAAGAGTTTGGGAGTCTGCCCTCTTGTTGGATTTTTTGGAATAGGTTGAGAAGGATAAGAGTTAGTTCTTCTCTAAATGTTTGTGTGACTATCTGGTCCGGGGCTCTTGTGCTTTGGGAGTTTTTTGATTACTGCTTCAATTTCACTAGTTGTTATTGGTCTATTCAGGATTTCTTTTTCTGGATTCAGTTTTGTTAGATTATACATTTCCAGAAATGTGTCCATTTCACCAAGGTTGTCATATTTCTTGTCATATAGTTGTTTGTAATAATTTCTTAAAATCCTTTGAATTTCTGAAGTATCAGTTGTGATTTCTCCTCTGTCATTTCTGATTCTATTTATTTGGGTCCTCTTTTTCTTGATGAGAAAAAGTTAAAGGCTTGTCAATTTTGTTTATTTTGTTTTTTCAAAGAACCAGCTCTTGGACTTATTGATTCTTTGAATTGTAGCTTTAGTCTCTAAGTTATTTAATTCTCCTCTGACCTTGCTGATTTCCTTCCTTTTACTTGCTCTGGGCTTTGTTTTATTTTTGCTCCTCTAATTGTTTTACCTTTTTGTTTAGGTTGTTTGTATAAGCTTCTTCTAACCTTTTTAGGTAGGCCTGTATTGCTAAGAATTTTCCTCTGAGGACTGTCTTTGCTGTATCTCATCAGTTTTGGGCTGTTGTGTATTCATTGTCATTTCTTTCCAGAAACTTTTTGATTTCATCTTTGATTTTAGTGTTTACCCAATCCTTACTTATAAACATGTTATCCAGTCTCCATGAGTAAGAGTGTTTTAGGTTTTTTCCCTTAAGATTGGTTTCTAGTTTCAAGCCATTGTGATCTGAGAAGATGCTTGGTATGATTTCAAATTTTCTGTATTTGTGGAGGCTTGTCTTGTGTCCTACCATGTGATCTATCTTAGAGAATGTTCCATGTGCATTTGAAAAGAATGTGTATTTTGCTTCTTTTGGGTGAAAAGTTGTGTATACATCAGTTAAGTCCATTTCCTCTAGAGTGTTGTTCAATGCCACAATGTCCCTGGTGTTTTTTGTTTGGAAGATCAGTCAATTGTTGATAATGGGGTATTAAAATCCCCTACTATTAGTATGTTGCTGTTTATATCTTTCTTGAACTCCTCCAAGATTTTCCTTATATATTTTGGAGCTACTACATTGCTTACATATATGTTTACCAGAGTTATTTCTTCTTGATGGATTGTTCCCTTAAGGATTATGAAATGTCATTCTTTGTCTACTTGATGGCCTTCATTGTATAATCAATTTTGTCTGAAATAAGTATTGGTACTCCAGCCTTTTTTTCATGTCCATTTTCTTGATATATATTTTTCCATCTTTTCACTTTTAATCTGTGTCGATCTTTTGCTCTGAGGTGGGTCTCTTGAAGACAACATATATGTGGGCAATATGTTCTTATCCATTCAGCTACCTTATGTCTTTTGATTGGTGCATTTAATCAATTTACATTTAAAGGTATTACTGATTGATATTTATTTATTGACATTTCACCCCTTGTACCTGTGTTCTTCTCTGTCTCTCCCTGTTTCTTCATTTTTTAAAAGCAGACTGTTTAGCATTTCTTGCAATGCTGGTTTGGTAGAGATGTATTCTATTCATCTTCTTTTGTCTGGGAAACTCCTTATTTCTCCTTCCATTTTGAATGAGAGCCTTGCTGGGCAGAGTATTCTTTGTTGCAGGCCTTTGTTTCCCATTACTTGGAATATTTTTTGCCATTCCCTTCTGGCTTGAATTGTTTCTGTTGAATAATCATCTGATAACCTTATAGGAGCCCTCTTATATATCATTTCCTGTTTCTCTCTGGATGCCTTTAGGGTTCTCTCTTTGTCTTTGAAATTTCCCATTTTAATTATAATGTGTATTGGAGTGTGTCTATTTGGATTCATCTTCATTGGGACCTTCTGTGCCTCCTGAACTTGAGTAATGTTTCACTCATCAAGTTAGGGAAGAATTTTCTATCATTACTTTTTTGAATACGTTTTCCATTCCTTGTTTCTCTTCTCCTTCTGGTATCCTTATGATATGGATATTATTGTGTTTCATGTTGTCCTGCAGCTCTCTTAAAACCTCTTCCATCTTGTTCAGCCTTTTCTCATTATGTTGCCCTGTCTTGGAATATTTTTCTACATCATCTTTCAGCTTGCTGATCTGATCCTCTACTTCCTCGGGCCTACTGTTGATTCCTTCTACTGTATTCTTCAATTCAGAAATGGTATTCTTTATTTCCTCCTGGCTCCTACTGATAGTTTCTATGTTCTTTTTATGGTATAGTTCTGATATATATATGGTATAGTTCTGGTATAGTTCTCAGTAAGTTCCTTGTAGCTTCTCTGGAGTTCTTGGTAGTTCCCTTGGAGTTGTTTATAGTTTTCTTTGAGCTGGCTGAGCTTATTGGGCTTCTCTATCATCATTATTTTGAACTCTGTATCTGATAGTTTGTTTACCTTTGATTCATTTAGTGATTTTTCTGGGGTTTCCTCTTTTCCTTTTGGTGATAGACTGATTCTTTTTTTCCCTCCCATTTTGGGTGACTTTTGTTGCTTGTTTTGTCTTGGATTAATCTTTTTGATTCCTCATCTTCATGGAGTACCCTTCTGTGTTAGGAGATTTGTGGAGCTCAGTGTTGCAGTCACCTAGATTTCCTCAACTTGTTGCTCCTGGCATATTCTTCATTTCATTAACTTGGACTGTCTGGTTGTATTTTGGATTTGTTGTATGTGTTGCTTTTTTCCCTCCAGCTGGTTGATTGAGAAACATTCCTTCTATCCTGTCTCATTCACTGTACTTGAGTTGCTCCTAAAACAGAACCACCAGTCTAGGCAAAATAACCACACCTTCAGAGATATATTTCTCCTGTAATCACCCTTTTGACTGACAGTGAACCTAGCTGAATATCCATACCCTCCAAGAAACCCCTCACTTTTTAAAAAATTTTATTGTTGTTGTATTACATCCATCCCCTTTTTGCTCCCCTCTGTCCACCTCCCCACCCACCCATTCCCCCCAAAGTCAATCACACTTGTTGTCCATGCCCATGGTTCCTTTATTCTAGGTTCTTGTCTAAACTGCTCCTCTTCCTTGCCTGTGCCTCCCCCCTCCCCCCAACCCCTTTCCCCCTGACCACTGAAGGCCTATTCACTGTATTCATATATTTGGTTCTGTTTTGATTGTTGTTAGTTTTGTTCATTATTGTCCTGTAATGGGTGAGATCATATGACATTTGTCCTTCACTGACTGGCTTATTTCACTAAGCATAATGCTCTCCAGTTCCATCCATGTTGTTGCAAAGGGTACAAGTTCCTTCTTTCTTTCTGCTATATAGAATTCCATTGTGTAAATGTACCAAAGTTTTTTGATCCAATCATCCACTGATGGGCACTTAGGCTATTTCCAGCACTTGGCTATTGTAAATAGTGCCGCTATCAACATAGGTGTGCATAGGTTCTTATGAATTGGTGTCTCAGGGTTCTTTGGGTATAGTCCAAGTAGTGGAATTGCTGGATCAAAAGGCACGTTCCATTTTTAGTTTTTTAAAGAAACCCCATACTGTTTTCCACAGTGGCTGTACCAGCCTGCATTCCCACCAACAGTGCACGAGGATTCCCTTTGCCCCGCATCCTCACCAACACTTGTTGTTTGTTGATTTGCTGATGATTGCCATTCTGGCAGGTGTGAGGTGGTATCTTCTTGTGATTTTAATTTGCATCTCTCTGATGACTAGTGATGTTGAGCATTCTTTCATATACCTCTGGGCCCTTTGTATATCTTCTTCAGTGAGTTGTCTGTTCAGGTCCCTGGCCCATTTTTAATTGGGCTGTCTGTCTCCCTGGTGTTGAGTCACATTAGTTCTTTATATATTTTGGAGATCAGACCCTTGTTTGAGGTATCATTGGCAATTATGTTTTCCCATACAGTTGGCTCACTTTGAATTTTGCTGATATTTTCTTTAGCTGAACAGAAACTTTTCAATTTGATATAGTCCCATTTGTTGATTTGTTCTTTTATTTCCTTTGCCCTTGGTGAAGTATCAGTAAACATATTTCTGCGTAGGATATCCAAAAGAAACTCCTCACTTTTAATCACACCCTCAGCTGCAACTGAGCCAGTCTAATAGGGATGTAGATATGATAAAACTGTTATAAGAGGGGAAAAGTGATTAAGTTGACTAAAATACAGATAATTTTGAAGGGCGCAAAGGGTAGCAAAGACAGTAGGGATTTGAGAGAGAAAGCTAATTTATCTCTTATACAGAAATGGGGAGGGGGAATATCAGAATGCCTTAAGTGCAAGTGAATAGTATATGCTTATAGATATAATTGTATAATTGCCACATCTACTTCCCTGTCCACCCTCAATGAACACTGATTGGCCAAGGTGGAGCGAGGCCCTATATGTTTTTAGCAGAAAAAAGAATGTGTAGTCCCTACTAGTTCACCCACAAAAAAATGTTTTAAGAGACTGAGGATGGGAGGAATACTTAGATTGAGGATTGGAAATGAGTTGTAGTGGAAAAGTCAGTAGACTATAAAACAAGAGCAGGAGGAGGATCTTGGGTAGTTAGATGAATTGAGAGAAGGGCAGAGTAAAAATATGGCAATTTGGATCCACTATGATATAAGCAGTATTTATTTAAAATGCACTAATTGGGAGGGTTGGAAGTAACTTTTGAAAAGGATATGTTAGGGATTAATAGTTCATGTAGCTCTCGGTGTAACTCAGGTGCTTGAGATGAGCAGTAATCTACTCCCTGGGTCTTCCTCTCTTTCTTGATCAAGTCTCTGCAGTCTACAGTCAGGCTTTGGGGCTTTCGAGTGGCAGGGCTTGTTGCTGTCACAATCAGAGTTGATTCTGAGTGTCCCACCCCTGGTAGGCTGAACCTCCAGTAGCTTAGCTGAGTTTCCACACTGCCAGCATTTTAAGGCCCTCCCTTCTCTCACTGGTTCTGTGTGAAGAACTGCAGAGTGCTTTTGTGGTGTTGATGGCTACTCCTCTCCCACAGCTCCTCAAGGATGTTTCCAACTGCAATGGGTGCCTGGCTCCAAGGGCGGTGTGGCTGGCAACTTCATTTGCTCTGGTGATGGCTAGCCCTCCCTATCCAGCTCTTCAAGGAGGTTTTTGCATCCCTTGTCTGCCAAGAGTGACTGGCTCTCTGAGGGGCCCACAGCATAGTTTGCAGGCAATCACTAGCCCTCCCTGTCTAGCTCTTTGAGGAGGTCTTCACTGCAGTGTTTGCAATGAAGTGACTGGCTCCCTAGGGACTCCTCAGTGTCATTTTCCAGCAATGACTAGCCCTCCACGTCCAGCTCTTTGTGGAGATTTTCACTGGGTTGATGGGCATCTGATTCTGTGGGGAGCCCCACAGAAACAGCACCAGTGATGGCTTGCCCCACCCCATCCAGCTTTTCGAGGATGTTTTTGCCAACTGCAATGGGCACACCAGTTGCACCAGCAGCAAGTTCCAAATGCAGTTTCCAGCTGCAGTTTCTGTGGGAACCTGAGCAAATGTGTGGGTGTGCAGTATTGGGCCTCCCTCCTTGCTGGACCTTTGAGCTGCCCTCTGCCAGGGTGGCAGAGAAGCACAATTTTTGGCCCTCACACCACCCCAGTTGGTGTACTTCCCTGCTCTCCTGCTCCTGCTTCCCATGGGTCCCTCCTCCTCCGCCTCTGATGCCGGGAGGTGCTTCTCTCTCAGCCTCCTGAGCATGGCTCTCACACAGTCCCTCCCTTGCAGGAGTTCAATTTCTCAATCTCCCCAAATTTGTGCTCACCGTCCACACTTCACTGCTCAGATTTCTGTTCACCAGAGAGCCTGAATCTGTCTTCAGTCAGAGACACCCCTCTGGGCAGAGCTGCCACTGCTCAGAGCTGACCTTGGTCTGCAGGCAGGCCAGTTAAGAACTGTCTCACCTGCTATCCTGTAGGTCTCTGCAGCCTCTGGCCTGTGCACCCCTGAGTCCAGATGCTTACCGCTCCAATACGCAGGGACCTGCAGACATCTCATGCTCCCTACTCTACCTTCCAGCTGTTCTGGCACTTGAGAACTCTGTCAGCACTGCCATCTACTCTGTTGCCATCATACCCTATGTCTTTTGATTTGTGCATTTAATTTATTTACATTTAAGGTTATTATTGATGGATATTTATTGCCATTTCCTCCCTTTGTACCTGTGCTCCTCTCTGTCTCTTTCTGTTTCTTCATCATTTTAAAGCAGATCCTTTAGCATTTCTTGCAATGCTGTTTTGGTAGAAATGTATTCTTTTAGCCTTCTTTTGTCTGGGAAAATACTCATTTTACTTGCCATTTTGAATGAGAGCCTTGCTGTGTAGAGTATTCTTGGTTGCAAACCTTTGTTTTTTATTACTTGGAATATTTTTTGCTAGCCTCTTCTGGCATGTATTGTTTCTGTTGAGTAATTATTTGCTAACCTTATTGGAGCCCCCTTATATATTATTTGCTGTTTCTCTCTGGATGCTTTTAGGATTCTCTCCTTGTCTTTGAAATTTGCCATTTTAATTATAATGTGTCTTGGAATGGCTCTATTTGGACTCATCCTCATTTGGACCCTCTGTGTTTCCTGAACTTAAGTAATGTTTTCACTCATCAAGTATAGGAAAGTTTTCTAGCATTACTTTTTCAAACAGGTTTTCCATCCCTTGTTTCTCTTCTTATGGTATCCCTATGATATGGATATTATTGCATTTCATCTTTTCCTGCAGCTCTCTTAAAATCTCTTCATTATTTTTCAGTCTTTTTTCTTTCTGTTGCACTGTTTTGGAATATTTATCAATGTTGTCCTCCAGCTCGCTGATCAGAACCTCTGCTTCCTCTAGCCTGCTGTTGATTCCTTCTACTGTATTCTTCAATTCAGAAACTGTATTCTTAATTTCCTCCTGGCTCTTATTGATAGTTTCTATGTCCTTTTTAATGCTGGTGTAGTTCTCAGTAAGTTCCATGTAGCTTTCCTGGAGTTCTTTGTAGTTCCCCTGGAGTTGTTTATAGTTTTCTTTGAGTTCACTGAACTCATTGAGCTTCTCTATTATTATGATTTTGAATTCCGTATCTGATAGTTTGCTTGCCTCTGTTTAATTTAGCAATCTTTCTGGGAATTCTTCCTTTCTTTTCCATGATGGACTGTTTCTTTTCCTCCCCATTTTTAGGTTTCTGTTATTTTTGTTTTTCCTTTTTAGATTGGATTTTTTAAGTTACTGTCTTCATGATGTGACCCTCCGTCATGTAGCAGTGCAGTATCTTTATTTCCTGGATTCATCTCTGGTGATATCAGATCATTCCATAGTCTGGGCCTACTCAGCCTTTTGGAGCCAACCAGAGATCCACTGCTTTTGTCTGTACCCTTCAGTTTTTAGTCCAATTGATCTGTGCTCAGCCATCAGGTGTAGGTATCACTGGGCAGGACCAATTAGCTCATTGTTAACAAGCCAATCTATGGTCAGTGGGCAGCTTAGGCACCACTGGGCAGTGCCAGCTAATTCTGTTGTAATCCAATCAGACTAATCTGCTGCCAGGCTCAGGTATTGCTAGGCTGGGCAGATTGATTCAGTTGTGATCCTATCAATCTGTGATCAAATACCAGGCTCACATGCAGCTTGTTGGGATAGATGGCTTCAGTTGTAAATCAATGACTTAGTGTTCAGCCCTCCTGGCTCAGATGCCACTGGGCTAGACAGATTAATTCAGTTGTAATCCAAAGAATCTGTGATCAGTGGTCACCTTAGGTACTGCTGGGTCTGGCCAATTAATTCAGTTATAATACAATGAATTTATGGTCAGCCACCAGGCTCAGGTGCCAGTGGGCAAGACAGATTGATTCAGTCATAATCCAATGAATCTGAGATCAGCCACCAGTCTCAGGTACTTCTGGGCTAGACAGATTGATTCAGTTCAATTCAATGAATCTGTGATCCTTCACCAACTCAGGCACTGCTGGGCTAGACAGAAAGATTTAATTGTAATCCAATCCAGGCCCAGCCACTGCTAGGTGCGACTGATCAACTTAGTTCCAAACCACAGACTCTGTGATTAGCCACTAGGCTTTTATGCCATTAAGGCTACACAGATGTAAATCAATGAGTTTGTAATCAGTTGCCTGTTCCAGGCACCGCTGGGTGAGAAACACTGCTTCAGGTGCAAACTATTGTATCCATGTTCAGCTGTCAGGCTCAGACACCACAGGGCAGGAGAGATTTATTTTGATATAAATCAATGAATTGTGATCAGGCGCCAGGCTCAGGCACTGCTGGGTGGGGCAGATTGATTCTAGTAGGTGGGGATATGAGGACCCCTCAGACAGAAGCCATTTGGCACAGTGTAGTCTGCCTGAGGCGTGGGCTATGAGTGAGCACTGGGATCCCCACAGCTGCCTCCCCACTTCTCTCCTCCAAGCCACCACCACAAACTCTCTCAACCATTTACAGTCCACTTTGTCCTTCCTCTGCTGGAACCCAAGGTATGCAGGTGCTAATGTATTTTCTTTGTGGTCACCTTAGTAATTCTTTGTTTCCAGTGCTCTCTTAGGCTTGTAAACCCCACATCTTTCTGCCCGTCTCAGCTCTATGATGTTTTACTCTCCTTCATGTTGCTGCAGGCTGGGAAACCCAGCTCGGGGACCAGAACCCACCTTTCTCAGGTGGAGCACCCGGCTCCATTCCTTCAGCTGCTGCCTCCAATGGTGGGGCCCCAGCCAGCCCTCTCATGCTTCCATGATTCCTGCCAATCACATTGTGATGAAGCGTCCTCTTCTGTTCTGTCCATGATTATAAAACTTCTTTCCAGTTGGTGTTCTGTAGGTTATTCCAGATGATTTTTTCCCAATTAAGTTGTAATCTCAGATGGATCCTGGGAGGAGATTGGCATTGCTCCACTTACTCCTCTGCTATCTTGATCCCCTCTATTTTATTTTTTGGTTCATATAAATTAAAACTGGTTACATTATTTAAGTTGGCTTCCATGTTCAGCTTGCAAGATGAGATTCTATTTTAAAAGTTAAGCATTTTTATATGTGAGTTTTATCTCTACTTAAATTGGTTTTAATAAGACATAATGAGTATTTTTGATGGAGGTTGGGTGAAATATCATCTTTAATAGTTGAGATAAGTTCTTGCAGAAATAAACCAAAATTAAAATTTCCCAAAATATATGATATAAAATGTCATGATTTAATTAAGAATTTGCTATTGGGTCACTGTTTGTAAAATACCACATCAGTTATCCTTTCCCTATGAAAAGAATTCATAGGCTTCAGTTTTATGCAAAATAAATATTAGAAATTGTATTAATATGAAAATCCATGCACTTTATACACATACACAAAAACCATCTTTAAAGTTTTTGAAGCTCCAACTATTTGATCTCAAAACATGTGATGAAGCTTGTTGCAGCAGCCTCTAAAAGTGAGTCACAATTTTCTTTTGAAGTTCACTAGATATTTTGGCACATGTATCTCTGCAGGGAGACTCCTCAGGAGTTGGTCTCCTTTGCTTGACTTCCAACTTCCATTTCCACACACCTTCTCCCCATCCCCTTGCTCCCACCCAAGAGGCTGCTACATGTTCTGGGTGTCCAAGCTTAGGGATTAAAGAGACTGGCAACTCAGTATCCTTTCTGCCCTTAAACTTTGCTAATAGGTTTCACTGGGAGCTGAAATGGGGCTACCTGCATAGATTCTGGGGCACTTAGATACAAGTAGAAGTTGTTGGTTAGGGTTCCAGGAAAACATAGCTTTGAAATATGCCTTTTTGTTTCACACCTGGTAGCAGATGTATTGTCTGAAGCTTCAGAAACCATTTTACAATTGTTACCTTGAGAACTGATATTATATTAAAATAGGGCAGAAAGGAGGGAAAATGCTAAAACATTAATTATGTCATGGACCTACAGCAGTAGCCCCTGATGACTCACCACTGACCATGTTAATATCCCTCTTTTTCAACCCACTGTTACTTGTAACTTAATAAAATTTCAAAACAATACCCAGAGAAAATTACCATAGGTATCATTTGAGCCATAATTGACAGGAGATTGGCTTATTAAGGGAAATTTCTGAAATATAAACTAAGGGAAGCTTCTACTCCTGAAGTGAGATTAGAATATAGACACAATCTGAACTTTTGTCCTCACCATACTACAAAATTCACCTATTCTCAGATTACTTCTATAAATTTTTGTGCCTATGTTTTTCTCCAGGTTCTTGATATATTGTTCACTCTACTATTTCTTTCACACAATTTGTAAATTTTTCAATAGTCTTATTAAATATGACATCCGATGTTGAATTCTTTATAGGCTTGAATATGTAATGATTTCTTGAAATCCACAGTGAATCATGAGGACAGAGACTGTGTATATATTTTTTCTCAAATACTGAGTACAGTGGCCTCAACAGACATATGTTGAGACAATGAATACATAGAAAAGCAATTAACAAATAAATAAAAATAAGCCAGAACATAAACAGTTTTTAAATGCTGAATGAAGCAATGAGGAGAACTATATAATAGAACTTAATTTTTAGTTTGTTGGTGGTAGAGGAGAAGGGGCTCACTAAATCCTATGTGTATGTGAGCTAGGGGAGGCAGGAGTCTGGAGACCAGGGGATAATGTCCATGAGCTCTATTCTGCCTTGTTTCAGAAGCCAAATTGTGACCCAGGCCAGGAGGAATGACCTCAACAACACAAAACAATCCCTAAATTCTGGCTAATAGTATTTAGGCTTACCATGACAAGAACATCAAAAAAATTGGGGGGGTCCACTCTTTAATCAACAAATAACTCCGATCAGTATGTAGTAACAGTGGGAAAACCTGGGCAACATCATTTCCCAGCTGTGCCCACTACCTTGAAAGTCCCTGGCCCCTATGCTGGGATTTGCAAGGTTGTTTTAACAAGGAGCTCATAATCCCAGGGCTGAGGCGTATCTATTTATTTATTTATTTTTATTCATGATTTTATTCATTTTTAAAGATTTTATTTATTATTTTCAGAGAGAGAGGAAGGAAGAGAAGCAGAGAGGGAGAGAAACATCAATGTATGGTTGCCTTTTACCTGCTTCCATCTACAGACTTGGCTGGAGACCTGGCTTCCAACTTGGTTATGTGCCCTGGCTGGGGAATCAAACCAGCAACCTTTGGATTCGCAGGCCGGCACCTTATCTATTGTGCTACCAGCCAGGGTTGGGCTGAGGCATATCTAAATGTCTCTGGGGTTCAACAGTTTTAAGCATCTTTGCTTCTCTGATTTCTTATTCTGATGGCTCACTTCTGAGAATCATATAGTCATTTGACTCCGAGCCAAGGCCCTGGTTAATGTGGGAATGGAGCAGAGCTGGTTGGGCCCAGTAGCTGTCAGGTTCCCTGTTTCTCTTTGTATATGGCTGGCTGTTCCACTGGAGTCTTCCAACTAGCTGGCCTTGAAGCTAATTTTACCCCAGAACCCTAGAATACTGAGCCCAGGGTCAACCAACATAGTAGCCTTGTGCAGGCAGGTGTTGCCTTTGGGTATACTACCTCTTTGCTCTAAGATGGATATAAGATGCCCCTGCTGTAAGCTGGTGCTCTCCTGATGTCCAGGGTGGCAAACCGTGCATAGGCCCCCCAGCACCCCCAGGAGCCACCTGGCCTTTTGGTCGTTAGCATGCTGCTGCTTGCAATAAAGTATGTCAAGTCTCCTGAAGGTTCTGTACAAGTTTGCCTTCACCATCAGATCAGGGATGGTCTCCCCACAATCAGAACCTACAGGTCCGGTCTGTAGGACCTCAAGACTTAACAGTAGCTTCCTAGGACCATCAGAAGGTCTGCATTACTCATGTGCTGTTGATCTAATATATTCTTTTCCTATGAGATGGATGAGTTTTTGCAGATTAAGCAATTATCTGCACTTCCCTAGTTCCACATGGGCTTGTTTATATCATATCACCAACATGTGTTTCACTCAGAATCTAGAATTTTACCTATGGTGATGTATGCTCTCCTCTTGTCTTGAGTTCTGAGTCACATTATTTATCTCTCTGATAGGAAAGTCAAATCTACAATTGGTCATATTTTCTTTTCTTGCAAGAGCAACTTTGCTAATATGCCTTCCTTCAGATGGGGCCAGATAGTGAGCAGGTGGGCAGTATGCTGGGGGGCACAGTATAAAAAACACTGAATAAAAAGTGAGGATGGCTGTTCTGGGGCTCCTTTGTCATCACCCAGTTTCCTGCACTGAGGTAATGTTTAAGCCACTCTTCTTTGGGGCAACCTTTCCACACTTCATTATTTCCTTCCTGACCCCTAGTCAGATTCTCTGCTCCTTCAGTGCCCTGAAGTTTATGAAGCACTTGAAACAAGGTCAAAGCATACACATGCAGGAAGGTAGAATGAGAATATAAAGCACTTCATTTTTCCCTCAAAATAGTGTTTCTCATCATTTCCAGTTTAAATTATCATCTTTTTAAAATCAATACAAACCCACTTGGATAACTACATTTTTTAATATTTAAGTCTAGTTGCTTCTGGATTCTTTCTATTCCTTCTCTTGCTTCATTAGGCTCTTGCAGGTAGGCATGGCTAAGGTGCCATCCCAACAGTGGGGAAAGAATGTCAAATATATATGCTTCTGACTCCTGTTACCTGTTCCTCACCGGCCTCCATGAAGAGGTTCTTTGTTCTGCTGGTCCCTGGCCAAGCTCTGCTAGGGCTGCTGCAGTGTGTCTGCTCTACCTTTTGTTTGGAGCTTGCTCTCACTGCTGAAGTCTGCACTGCTCCACTCCTGCCCCTCACACAGCCTCCACTTAATATTACTATCCTTAGCAACATAAGTTGAAAATGTATGTTATGCCTGTGAACATGGCAATGAATTTGGATACTCTTTTATTCTGATATAAATGTGCACTTTCTATTCAAAAGAAATTGGTTTCTTATATGCCTTTCAATGACCATCCATGATTCAGAGTGACAGACTCAATCTGTTTATATCTGTAAGTCAAAAACTTACTCATGAACAAAAGTGAAAGAAGCAAGATTGGTAACTGTATTTTAATAAAGTGTGTAAATACTTAAGCATGTTAATATTTTATTGCTAAACATTGGTTTATTATATAGATAAGGTGATTGTTAC
Organism: Noctilio leporinus; assembly: GCA_004026585.1. NCBI lineage: Eukaryota > Metazoa > Chordata > Mammalia > Chiroptera > Noctilionidae > Noctilio > Noctilio leporinus. Next base: position 21,800 of record PVIW01007422.1, read on the forward strand.
TATATTTGTTATTTTTAAATAGACTAGGACTTCAAAAGAAAACCTTAAGGTATTGTAAGTTGTGTTTTCCAAATTGTTTTACATAGAAAAATATTTTCCTTAAAAAAATCTACTAGTTACATTTACCTATAAATATCTATATTATGAAGAATATATTTGCCTTGATCCTGGGAAACCAGAATCTACATGTAGCCCATATTGAATGTCTTTATCCTAGAATACTGCACAGAGACTGACATATGCATTGGAATTATTCAAGATGCTTATATAATATTTTATGGGATAAACATCTGGAACATGAACATAGAATTTTGGAAAGTCAAATCTTGATTTTTTTTAAATAACTGAAAGCAGAGCAGTAAATAATCTAAAACAACAGATATAAAATTAATTTAAATTTAACTGTGGAATATGTTGGATATATATCCTCTTCCAGATGTTTTACCTAAATCATATTCAAATTCACTTGAATACTTTTTGGTAAAAGGCAAGCTGTGTTGAGTCAAAATGAATCTGAAACAAGATATACAGGCAAAGTCGATTAAAAATTCAGATGTAATTTCATTCTTAGCTGCTTTTTGGCTTTTATAAAAGTATCACATTAAAGAACTACATTTTTCACATTGTTCTCAGATAATACACATATATTTTCAGATATAAGTGACTCCAATGTTAAATATTAACAAAATACAGTCAAGCTTTTATCTTATTAGTCCATGTCCACATTTAGTTGTTTTGTATTTCAGACAAACTTAAAAATTTGGATTTGCTTCAAATGACCTATAGTTTTCTTTTCTTTTCTTTTTAAAGATTTATTTATTATTTTTCAGAGAGAAGGGAAGGAAGAGAGGCAGAGAGGGAAAGAAACACCAATGTATGGTTGCCTTTCACCTGCCTCCAGCTACAGACCTGGTGGGACACCTAGCTTGCTACCTGTTTATGTTGCCCTGGCTGGGAATCGAACCAGCAATCTTTGGGCTCACAGGCCAGCACCTTATCCACTGTGCCACCAGCCAGGGCTAAATGGCCTCTAGTTTTCAGTTTGTGTTATACTATTTTCTTTGTCAGGCACACTTTCTCTGCCCTTATCACATATTGCAATTCAGGAGGGTGTGGTGGAAATGGCTGCTGGGCTTTTTTGTTGGAGCCCAACAGAAATTACAAAAAATTAAAAAATAAAAAGGCAGAGATAATAACCAATAATAATTGAGCTCTTCCTCTGTGACAGTCACTATGCTACTAAATGCTTGACATGTGTTATAACACTTTTTGTTTAAGGTTTGGAAACTGCCAGAAATATTTAAGACCCTTCAAAGGAGGGTTCCAAACACCGGAAAGTACATAGGCTATACTCCTTTATTCTGGAGAATCAGAGTCTCAGGGTAAGACAAAGAGAAAGAAAAATAATAACATTTAGAAAAAGAACTAGACAGATATTAGATGATTTACTGCATGTATTAAGGTGCACTTTCTGTGCTATCCCTATCTTGCATGCTCATCTTGTGATTGTATGCAAATACTAAAGCATGTTTCACAAGCCTTAGAGTCAACACAGGCCTTGGGGTTAAGGATTATACACTTCAGATGAACTACATCTAGCTCTGTTGTACAACAGTTGATTAAAAAAGCCCTGTTTCTCAATACTGGAGATTGGAAAATACAATAGATAAGATATGTGGCTTTTAGAAAAATAAAATTACTGAATTTTTCAACACAATTGCAACTAGTTCTACCTTTGGATTGTCATAGTGTTCTTTTCATTCTGTAATGACTTTTTTTCTACATTGTAAGTTATACTGTATATGTTTCTCTTAATCTCTCTACTAAACCCTAAACAATTTAAAACAAGGGATGGATTTATTTCTCTCTAGGAAAATAATGCCACAAGTATTTAGCCCAGTGCCTCACACATGACTTGACTGAATCGTAATAACTATTCTTTGAATTGAATTTTGCCTGCAAATTACATAGACACAAACTCTCTTAAACTGCCATTTAAAAAACAGAATAACCTCATGGTCAACAGCAAACTTCCTAGGCTCAAATCCTTGCTTTGACCCTTAAAAGCTGTTGAACTTTAGATAAGTCTCCCTGTGCCTCAGTTTCCTCCACATAAGTAAAATTGTATTAATGGTTGTGAGTCTTAAATATGTTAGTATATTCAAAACACTGCAAATGGTGCCTGGCATGCATGCATCAAACACTTTACAAGTGTTTATTATTACTATTACTACTATAAAATTCCTAATTTAATTGTCCATAAAAATTATATCAAGTTGAAGTTCCAAAGGAAGGGGATATAATAAAAAATCTCATGCTTCAAGAATGCTCAGAAGAGATCACAAGCTTATACATCTTCCTCCTCTTTTCCCACACAGAAAAGTATGGGAATCCATTACAGGAATGTAATCCCCTACATGTTGCAAATAGAGGTCTCCTGCCCATCCCCCTAAAATACTCAGGCAAGTTAAACAGTCAAAACTTAAGGAAAAATGAAAAGGGCATTTTCTTTTTCTCAAGATGACTGAGTTTTTTGTGCTTTATTTCTGATTTTATTTCAATTTGAGATAGAAGGAAGACCCAGGAATGTTTCGTGGCTGGTGTCTGGTCAAGGGCAGAAAACAAATCCAGTGGATAACCCTGTATCATCAGGCAGCAGAAAATCATGACAATTTGACAAGGCATCACCTGGCTCATTAACAGTCAATAGGTTACTATTTTTCTTTTTAGTGCTGATTAGGAATAATATCCTAGATTTACTTGGAAAAGCCCAAGAATATCAGGTGTTCCTCAAACAGATTGGTATTGACTTTTGTTATCAAGACTATCTTCCCTTTCCCACCCTTCTCTCTCTTCTTTCCCATTTTGCTATGCCCCTGATACCTGGGAGGGATTACATGTTGCAGGGTTAATGAGGTGTCCAAAGGAATCCAGCCCATCCCTTTTTTTCACACCTCTCCTTGGATGAAGGTCTTGTCTAGCTTAAAAAAATACTTAATTTACCATAAATATTACTTAGTGAAGCTTTTAAACACAGTTGTTTAATTTTTACCAGATTGAGCAGACCAAAAAATTAGAACACAAAATATTTAAACATTAAATAGGAATTTTGGTTTTATTGCTATGCATTAAAATTTATTCCCTATAGAAACTATACATTTTATAAGGCCACAAAGAATATCTCAATAAAACCCTAAAATTTGAAATTGTACTGGCTCATCAGATTTGTAGAGAGAAATGAAGATGTTAAGTTTTAAGAGGGGCCCACCCATGAAAGGATGAGAGGAAGATCCTCAAAACAGGGCCAGGAGGAGTAAGAATGGGGTGGGCATAGCCAATGTGCATTGTGCAGAGGATAAAATATACTATCATTTGATTATATTCCCTAAAAGCTTTATGGACAAAGACTAATGTTTCAGTTGAGTAGTTCTTGTTGTTTCCTCTAGAAACTTTTCATCTTAATTTAAATGTTGCATCAATTTATTACCTCAAAAATTATTGAAAGCAATTGGTTAAGCAAATTGCACTAGAGCGCTGTTGGCCTACTGCCCCTTTCATTCCCAGCCATGCACTTGGCTCAGTTCTAAGAGTCTGGCTGGGAGAAAAAGTGGGTGGGACATATCTAAGAACTGGGCTGGAAGGCCAAGGGAAATAAAATTTTGCTGAGCAGAAATATATGGTTATTACAGGCAATTCAAATCCTTACACTAAGTACTGGATATATGGCAATAATTTTAAAATGGTCTTGCTCTCATTGTTGTAGGGAACAGAAAGAAAGAATGAAAGTGAGTGAAAGAAAGAAATGAGAAAGGTTGGAGGGGTATAGTTCAATTCTAAAATGGCTATAGAAGTGTTACAGGCCCAAGGAGGGAATGCTTGGTGTAAAGTGGAATGTGGGGAGAGGGGTTAGGGCAATACAAGGAGGAGGCAACTTTTTAGCTGGTACAAGAAGACAAGGGTAAGCAAGAAGACTGTCCTGGTTGAGGGGTTAACCTGAACTGTGTCTTGCAAACAAGAAAGAACATTGTGGACAGTTTGGGATATCCTAAAGACCTTCAAAGAGTGCAATCAGTGGCTAGTAATGGTATTTAATTATTCCAATGCTTCTGCAAGACTCAGAAGCAAACAACTTGAACCTCTTCTTTTAAACACATTTTGGTTGAATTAATCTGCTTCTAAGATTTCTTCCCAAACCTTAGGGTGGAAATGCAACACATTTACCAAAATTCTTTAATTTTACTTAGCAAAGGGAACACCTATTTTTCTCTTCAGATTACCTATAACATTTCTATCTGTGTTCTTTTTATGAGATACAAAGAAACATCTTGTGATTAAGAAAATAATGCATACTTATTGGGAAAATATATAAAGGATAGAGAAAAATGATAGTCAGTCAAGCCTCTGTCACTCCATATAACCACTGTTAATATAGTGTTAGAGATCTCCCAATGCTTTTATGTATATATATTTCTATATATTCAATATATATTTCAACAAATTTAAATTAAAAAAATAAATCTATACATTTAAGAACATGACAAGTCCTCTTGCTATTGAATTTTCTTTTATAATATTATTAATATTAATATTAGTAATAATCTATTGTATCGATATCTATTTCTAAACCATTCTTGAACACTTTAGAATATTTCAATTTTTTACCACTTTTGAATTCTTTTTGACTACTTAAGACATTTTCTGGTATTTTTCTTTTTTTGTAAAATATACTTAGGGTCTCTTTAAGTAGGGTTGGATGGGCCCCGCTCTTGTGCAGACCTATGGAATTAATTCACCTAACTGAAATTTCTGAAGGTAAATCTGGAACTGGTGACTTTTACTGCAAAACAAGCAGTCTCTGTGAGAAAAGAGCTTTTATTTAGCATTAGATGATTCACTGACTACTGTGTCTTAGTATAGGAACACCCTTCCCTACTTTGCCAGTCTCTTTTCACTACATGAGAGAAAGTATAGAATCTCTGACTGGACATGGTGCTCTTTTGTCTGGTTTTCATTATGTTATATTTGATATATTTCCTTTTTTAAAGATTTTATTTATTATTTTCAGATAGAGGAGAAGGGAGAGAGGCAGAGAGGGAAAGAGACATCAATGTATGGTTGCCTTTCACCTGCCTCCAGCTACAGATCTGGCTGGGGACCTGGCTTGCAAACTCATTATGTGCCCTGGCTGGGAATTGAACCAGCAACCTTTGGGTTCACAGGCTGGCCACTTATCCACTGTGCCACCAGCCAGGGTGATATATTTTCTAAATGGTACATGCCTGTGACTCTTGCCTCAGCAGCCAGATAACCATTTTCTGTGGGAAAATTAAAGAGAAGAAATTCAGGTTTTAAGACAAGCAGCATAAGGCAATACTTTCTATAACAAGTCTCTTACTTGCTGAGTTCCAAAATCCTATATTGAGTCAAACAACATAATCAGAGTTATAAAAATAATGAAAACTAAAAGAGAAATAGGCTAGCAAGATGTTGTTCCAGGCTATTCAGAAAAGAGATGAGATGTTGCTCAGGGGGAAAAGCCCTTTCTATTTAAAGTATCAAAATAAAGGAAGAAATAAAGAAATAGATAAAGTTCTAAAAGTATGCTAGAAAAGGGGGGTGGTAGGAGTTTCGGCAAGATAGCATAGAAGTAAGTGGAGCTACACCAATCTCCTCCCACATCTTATCTGGAATTATTTTTTGGAGGAAAAGTCAGCTGGAATTACCAATAGAACACCAATGGGAAAGAAGTCTTAGAACCATGGACAGAACAGAAGAGGACACTTCAGCACAACGTGACTGGTAGGAATTGTGGAAATGTGAGAGGGCTGGCTGGGCCCCCAACACTGGAGGCAGTAGCCAAAGGAACAGAGCCAGGAGCTTCCACATAAGAAGGGTGGGTTTTGGTCCCCGAGCTGGGTTTACCAGCCTACAGCAATAAGTCAGAGAGGAAAGCAGCATATAGCTGAGAAGGGTGGACAGCTGTGGAGTTGCTGGTCTGAGAGAGCCCTGGAGATAGAGAACTACTAAGGTGACCAAAATGAAAACACATTGGTATCCCCCTACCCTGGGTTCCAGCGGAGGAAGGACCAAGTAGACTCGAGATGCTTGGGGAGAATTTGTGGTGGTGGCTTGGAGGAGAGAAGTGAGAAAGCAGCTGTGGGGATCATAGTGCTGACCCACAGCCCACACCTCAGGCAGACTACACTATGCCAAGTGGATTCTGTTTGAGGGGTCCTCATAGCCCCGCCCACTGGAAGCAATTGTCCTATGCAGCAGTGCCTGAGCTGGGTGCCTAATCCCAATTCTTTGGTTTTCATCTAAATAAATATCTCCCATTCTGCCATGTCTAAGCATAGATACAATAGTCGGCACCTGAAGCGGCATTTCTCACCCAGCAGAGCCTGGGCACGGCAGCTGATTACAAACTTTTGAATTATAGCTGGGTCAGTCAGTCAGAAAAGCCCACACAGTGGTGTGTGAGCCCGGTGACTGATAGTGGATTCATTGGTTTGCAATTTACTCAGCCATACTTGCCCAGCAGAGCCTGGGCCTGGAGGCTGATAAACTTTCTGACTTACAGCTTGGGCAGTCAACAGTGGCATGCAAGCCTGGTGGCTGATTATGGATTCATTGGTTCACAAATGAGTTGGTTTATTCTGTCCAGTGGTGCCCGGTTCTGGCAGTGGATCACAGACTCATTGGATTACATTTAAATCTTTCTGTCTAGACCAGTGGCCCCTTAGCCTGGCAGCTGATCACAGATTCATTGGATTACAATAGAATAATTCAGCCGAGCCAAGTGCCACCTGAGCCTGGTGGCTAATCACAGATTCATTGGGTCTTGCTGCCTGACCCAGTGGCACCAGTACCTGGAAGCAGATCACAGATTCATTGATTTTCATTTGAACCTGTCTCACAAAGGAGCACCTGAGCTGGTGGCTGATTCACTGGATTACAATTGAACCTCTCTATCTAGCCCAGCAGGGCCTGAGCTTGGTAGCTGATTCATTGATTTATAACTGAATTGGTCTGCCACCCCAAGCTGAATCTGAGGATGGTAAATAATCACAGATCTATAAGGTTACAACTAAATCAATCCTTCCAGGCTAGAAGTTCTTTAGCTTGGCAGCAGAACATAGTAACATTGGATTACAACAAAATCTTAAAATGGGGAGAAAAAGAAACAGTCCATCACCAAAAGGAAAGGAGGAATCCCCAGAAAGACCACTAAATTAAACAGAGCAAGGCAAACTATCAGATATGGAATTCAAAATAATGATGATAGAGAAGCTCAATGAGATCAGTCAATTCAAAGAAAACTACAAACAACTCCAGGGGAACTGTGAAGAACTTCAGGGAAGCTACAAGGAAATTACTGAGAACTACACAGCATTAAAAAGGACTTAGAAACTATCAGTAAGAGCCAGGAGGAAATGAAGAATACCATTTCTGAATTGAAGATACAGTAGAAAGAATGAATAGCAGGCAAGGAAAAGCAGAGGATCAGATCAGTGAGCTGGATGACAATGTAGAAAAATATTCCAAGACAGTGCAACAGAATGAAAAAAGGCTGAACAAGAATGAAGAGGTTCTAAGAGAGCTGCAAGACAACATGAAATGCAATAATACCCATATCATAGGGATACCAGAAGGAGAAGAGAAACTAGGAATGGAAAACCTGTTCAAAAAAGTAATGAGAGAAAACTTCCCTAACATAATGAGTGAAAATGTTACTCAAACTAAAAATGGAACTGCCTTTTGATCTAGCAATTCCACTACTAGGATTATACCCAAAGAATCCTGAAACACCAGTTCAGAAGAACCTATGTACCTCTATGTTCATAGCAGGACTATTTACAATAGCCAAGTGTTGGAAACAGCTGAAGTGCCCATCAGTGGATCAAAAAATTCTGGTACATTTACACAATGGAATACTACACAGCAGAAAGAAAGAAGGAACTCCTTACCTTTTCAACAAAATGGATGGAACTGGAGAGTATTATGCTTAGTGAAATAAGCCAGTCAGTGAAAGACAAATACCATATGATCTCACCCATTACAGGATAATAATGAACAAAACAAACACACAAGTAAAACAGAATCAGATACATGAATACAATGAATAGACCTTCAGTGGGCAGAAGGGTGGGGGTGGAGGTATGTGCGAGGAGGAGGCCAAGAAGGGGAGCAGTTTAGTTAAGGAACTAGAATGGAAGAACCATGGACATGGACAACAAGTGCACTTGACTTTGGGGGGCAGTAAGTAGGTGGGGAAGGTGACCAAAGGGTGGAAAATGTGGATGGATGTAGTACAACAATAAAATTAAATTAAAAAAAGGAAAAGAAAAAGGCATTGAATATTGTTAAATGATATTTATAAAACAATGGGACCTGATGAATGAAAAATGCAATTGTGAGACAAATTCTGGGTTTCTTGATTTAGACCAGGGATCTGCAAATTTTTTCTTAAGGGCTAGGTAGCAAATATTTTAGGTTTTGCAGGTCAGACACTCTCTCACTAAAGTATTCAAATATGCCCTTTTAATAAGAAAGTCACAGACAACACCTAAGCAAATGGGTGTGTCTATGTTCAATTAAAATTATATTTATAAAACCTTCTGGCAACCTGGATATGGCCCATGGATTCTTATTTTCTGACCCCCAGTTTGATGATCAAATTGGTGTCGTTCTCAATGTTCACTTCTTTTCTCTATAACATTGAAGTCAGGCATTCCAGGTTTGAGATGTTATAAGGATTAAAAGAACAGTCCTGAAAGATCCCACAAAGTGCCTAGCCCAAGATCTGCACCCAAATGTCAACTCACCCATCACCCTTCAAGTCAGTGATCACTATGCACAAGGGAGCATGGCCCCTGTTATTCACAGATACAAATTAAACACAAAAAGCAGGTAGAAAAGAATGACATGGTATATGTAAGGCAGTTGCAGATTTTGATTGTGTTTTTTCCTATATAGACAACTCAGAACACACCATTGAAAAGGGTTATCTTGCAAATTGAAGAAACAGCAAAGTACAACTGCAAAAACAAATTGACTCAAGTTGATATAAGGTAATTTTTCTCATGTCTTTAGTTAAGCTTTTCAAACTTTAAAAAATATCTTTACTTTTAGGAATTGGAAATTAGATTTAAAAATAGAAGCAAAAATTTATGGGTATAGATTAACTGTACTTTATTAAAAGTGTGAAATGGGATAAGAATGGTGAGGGGATTAAGAAATTGATTCCTCATAAACACAGAAAAGAGTGTGGTGATTATGAGAGGGAAAGGGGGGTGGTGAGAGGTAGAATAGGGTACAGCGGGGATAAGTGGTGATGGAAGGAGACTTGACTGGATAGTGAACACACAATATACCATATAGGTGGTGTATTATAGACTTGTACACCTGAAACATATTAACCAATGTTACCCCAATAAATTCATTCAAATATAAAATAAGATGTGCTAAATAAAAGTTAAAACATTTTATTTAATGTTATTAATTTCAGTCAAATGGTATCTTACTTTTTTTTTTTTAATTTTATTGTTGTATTACATCCATCCCCTTTTTGCTCCCCTCTGTCCCCCTCCCCACCCAGGTATCTTACTTTTGACTAGGAATGTAGCCACTATGGTTCATCCTCAAGAAGTTCTCAGCATCCTCTCTGCATAGAACCACTGAAGAGTTTTGAAGCATTTATAAATGAGGTAATTTTATTTTGAATACAGTTTCTTGCAAAAATTATCATCTTTCTGTACATCTAATTAAAATAAAGATGCAATAAAGAATTCACTATTTTAATTAGGGCACAGATTTTAAAGCAATTACCACATTATTAATAACTAACAGATTTTCTTGCACAAGATGAATAAAAATATTTTTAGACCATGAAAAATCAATATACATTACTCATTTACATTAACAAAGATTGTTCATTGTTACATTAACACAATGGTTGATTGTGTAGACAAAGCAATATGAATCTTCTCTAAACTATTTCTCCTGTAAACTATAGAAGTTTGGAGAATCATTACCTATTTATAACCTAGTGGAACTTCATTTAAAAAGGAGAAATCTTATCAATAATTGATACTTATATCTGTGTCATTTAAATGTAGTACTAAGTAATATCAGAATGTTAGTGAGTAGAAATTGATATATTCCATAACAGGAACTAAGTGATGAAAGACAGCCACCATCATGGTGTTATAATATAAATGATTCAGTAATCTATTAGAAAAGTAAAAGTCTTCAATTTTTTTCATAAGGTTATTCCACCACCACCACTCTGCATACCTCTCCAATCCCAAATTTGCTTTGTCTTTCACATAATTTAGTATTTAGAAGACATGAAGATCAGTGACCTTAAAATACAATCATGAGGGCATCATAAGTAATATATTCAGAATTTGGTGTTTTTTAAAATTCATCTGTTAGGGACTGCTAGTCTGCTTGGCAAGGCCCAGCTAGCAGAAATGGGTGTTTGGCAAGGCCAGCCCTAGTGCCAGGTGGACTCGGAATGGACACTGTGTATAGGGAGTCAGCCCAGTGTGTTTACCCCGTAGCCCATGAAGCATGGAAAGCAGAGAGTGTGCTATGCCTTGTTCTCTGCAGCTAGCTTAGCTTCCTGGTTTCAGTTGAGCAGGTGCCAGTAATACCTGCATATAAGCTTAGTGTGATTAATAAATGGGACTCGAGGCTTGGGTGAGCCTCCCGACCCCAACTTTGTCTCTTCTCTTTTTCTTGCGTCCTCCGCTGTCCAAACCCAGTGCGTAATCCAGGGACGGCTGGTCCGTCACATTCATCTAATATTTTTACAGGAGAATCTGGGAAAGACAACAAAAAGAAACCCAAAATAACATTCAAGATAACTTTTTTTGGTGGGGGTCAAGTGTAGAAGGGCTGTGTTGTTATAAAAAGCCATGAAGAGGGAGAAAAAATATTTGGCAATTAAAATTTTAGCCACATTGTCCCTAATTAATAATTTGGAGGCTGATATGGATTCCCAAACATGAGCTCAAAGGTCCCAAAGCCATGGAATGTGCAGTTCTCCTGTGAAAGAACTGTCTAAGGGGCTGAACAAACACACACAAAATTACAACAGTGACATTGCGTCCTTGTTAATGTATGATTGTTTCCTGAGCCACCCAGGCGAAACATGATTGGAGTAGCTATAAACTAAGTCCTTGCTGAATTACTTGGTAAAGCTCTTACTTAGCACAGCTGGTTTCAATGGCTGGTAAGTAATGTTGATTAAATTAAACTATCAGAAAAGCTAACATACCATTGAATCAGTTGATGAATATATGGGTGAAAGAGTTGTTGTTGGGGCCTTGAGATAAATTTGCTTCAAGAACATTAAAGAAAATAGAGAGAACTTGTGAAATCCTCTCTTTTCACAACTTTTTAAGAAAAAATAATAAATAGTGGATTTCTAGTTACTTCTAAATTCTCACAACTTGGCCCAAAAGAACCCAACTGGAGGGGAGTGGATAGCTCTGCTTCAGGGAAACTGGCAAGGTGCCACATGTGTTTGTGGGACATACTGCTATGACACATTATGTGATAATGAAGTGAATTTGGACTTAGAACACCGAAAGCTATTTTCTGCTTGAATGCTAGGAGCAGAAGAGATGCAAGAGGCAAAGTTCACAATATTAACAATTTTCATCAATTAACTCTAAAATATTTGATAAAATATTTTTGCCTATCATTCTTCTTGCTCTAAGCAGAATTAGCTAAATAATAGTAGTGTATTTTGAGGATCATGAAATATCTCAGTCCTGCATACTAGGAAATACAAATTCACAGATACTAACAAAACATTGCTTATAACCTATAATAAAGACTGATGGGTATCTTCTCTATCTGTTCTCCCATTTTTCTCAAGAAAGATAACTCATAAATTCTAGATGAGCTTATAGCTGGGTGTGGTTTAATGTGTATGGAAAAATTCCACAGGGCATCTTCTGTCTAAGCAACCAAGCATGCCCTTTGTCGTCTTCTTGTTCATCTGTCCTACTTTCCTTTTTGCTTCTGGAAAGTTGATGAGATGGTTGTGGCTGAAGTAGCCATCTTGAACCATGAAGTGGTTTTGGAAATTGAAGTCATACAGATAGAGCACCAAAACAAAAGACCCTGGAGGAGGATCCAAGATGGTGGTGGGTTAGGTGAAAGCTACACTAACCTCCCCCAGGACCAAACTGGAATTAGAACTAAATTATGGAAAAATCATCCAGAATAGCCAAGTGAAAATTAGCTAGAGAGAAGCCTTATACCAAAGGAATAACAGAAGAAGCCACATTGAGACTGGTAGGAAAGTGTAGGGGCAAAAGAAGGCTGGCTGGGCTCCCATGGGGCACAGCTGAAGTTCTGGAGGCATATCTCAGTTGTGGGGTCTAAACCCCAAGACAGATTCCCTAGCCCAGAGCACCAGAACCAGGAAAGGTATCCATATAACACCCAGCTGTAAAAAGCAGTGGGGATTTCTGTCCACCAGGAAGAGACAGCTAGAACTGGAGAGAGCCTCTTAGACAACGTACAAAATTGTTTGCAGCCATTTACCCTGGACTCTAGTGGAGGGAGAGCAGAGTGGATTAAAGCTGCATAGAAAAGTCTGAAGTTGGTGGCTCTGGGGGGAGAGCTGAAGGGTTAGCTGTCTGGATCCCTGTACTTAGTCATTATGCTATACTGCAGAAGCCATCTTCCTCAGAAAGAGCTCTTCCCTCCATGGGTATCAGCCTGGGGGAAGCAATAGCCCCACCTGCAGGAATTCCTCTTGCACCACCCTGTGGAGTGTAAGCCCTGCTGAGGAGTACAGCTGCAGGGTCTTCCAGTGACTAAGCCTAAAAGGCAGCTTGCAGACATAGGAGAATCTCTAGGTGCTTTGAGACTTTTGCAGACCCACCCTCAGGACCAGTGCTACTAATAACTGGCATCAGTGCACAGTTCACTCCTTTCTGCATGCACCCAGGCCCAGCAGAAGGAACCACAAGATAAGGGTTGTTGATAGGTCCAAATAGGTTACCTAGGGACAACCATAGGCAGCATCTGACATAGGTCTGAACAAGATTTGTTACACATCTCCCTAACACCTAGAAAAAACAGACAGCCAAAATGAGGCAACAAAAACAAACAAACAAACAAAAAAAAAAAAAAAAAAAAAAAAAAAAAAAAAAAAAAAAAAAAAAAAAAAAAACAAAAAAAAAAAAACAAAAAAAACGGAGCCCCAAATTAAAAACAAGAGAATTCTCCAGGAGACAAGCTAAATTAAATTGAAGCAAGCAATTTATTAGTTACAGAGATCAAAGTAATGATGATCAGGATGCTCAACAGCATAAAAATGGACATAGAAACCATAAAAGAGGACCCATCAGAAATAAAGAATGCACTAGCTGAAGTAAATAATACACTATAATAGCAAAAATGATTGGAGAGGGGAAAAAGCCCTCCTACCCCTTTCTGATAACTTACTCAAGGTTGGCAGGCACATGACCATAGAGTTTTAAATGGTGGCAGGGGGAGGTGCTGCATCATAGAAAACTGTCAGTCTAGCCTGAGGAAAGAAGGGATTAATGGAGGCCTAGAGCCTTTTGGAATGCACAGAGGTTTGGACTGAGAAACCACCTGGTCTGGCCCACATGGGACACTAATATAAACCCAGGAAGAGGAAGAGATGCTCTCTTTACTTACCTTGCAGATGTACTGGCCAGTGGGTTTATGGGGCCTTCTGGCCCTTAAAGTCACATGGCTAATGGCAGTGCCAGTGCCCCATGCAGATTCTGAGGAGGGAGCCCAAGGCCTGACAGCGGTGGGGAGAAAAGCTGAGATGCTTGGATGATCACTTGAACAAAAACAAGAAATAACATTACTTTTAAAAAATTGACTTAAGGTTTTTCCTTCCTGGGTCTCTTACATATAACATTATTGCTGTTTAGCTGTCAAATCCAGCTTTTTAATCTCTCATTAATAACTTGATGAATATAAAATGAGTTGTAAATTAATTATAAAATCTTATTACAGTCTAATCAACATAAAATAACATTAATGCAGAAATGCATCTATTCATGTACTGACAAGCTTAATGACCAAATGGCTTGGAAAATGAAGCTCTCATCATTTAATATACAAAACCAGGAAATCTCACCAGAAAGTTAGTTACTCCTTCACCTGGTAGTATGATTTCTTGGTTAATTAAGTACTAAATGATCATTAAAGATTGTTGAGCAAAGACTGGTTTTACCTAAAATGGTCTAAAAGTTCAGCAATTCAAGAACACAGAAAAGTGTTCTACAAAAGTATTCCTTATAGCAATATTTATGTTGATGAAAATAGGAAAAAAAATTAAGGTCTAACAATAGGAATATTTGGGGAAATGGAAACATTAAATTAAAATGTGTCTATCTGAGTGAAATCTTTCTACACATATGGATACATACAATTATATATACACACAAAAACTAAATTTTTCCCCAAGTGACATCTTTGGATAATAGTATCATAATTAATTTTTGTATTCTTTTTATTTTCTTTGGTTTCCTAATTCCTTTTCTTAAGCATATTTTATTGATTATGCAAGTTGTCCCAATTATGTCCTCTTTGCTCCCCTCTGCCCAGTATCCCCCTTACCTCCAGCAATCCTACCCTCTTAGTTCATGCTCATGGCTCATGCATATAAATTCTTTGGCTTCTCCATTTCCTTTACTATTAACATCCCCCTGTTTATTTTGCACTTACCAAATATCCTTCTTAATCCCTTTTCTCCCATTCTCCCCTTCCTCCCCAACTGATAACCCTTCATATGATCTCTATATCTGATTCTGTTCCTATTCTACTTGTTTGCTTAGTTTGTTTTTGTTCCTCTTTTAATTAAAATAATATTTAAATTTAAACATACAAACTTATTTTTGTTATATTAGTTTCAAGTGTACAATATAGTGATCAACATTTTTATACCTTATAATGTAATTACTTAATGAATTCTACTATTCATTTGTCACTGTGAAAATTTATCACAATACTATTCACTATATTCTATTTTCAGTCATCCCTTCAGCCTCACCATTCTGGTATCTACCACTTTGGTTTCTGTTCCTGAGTCTATTTTTATTTGTTTGTTATATATGGACCTTATATATAGGTTCCATATATAAGTGAAATCATACAGTATTTGTTTTTTCCTTCCTGACTTATTTCATTTAGCATAATACCCTCTAGATCCCTAGGTGTCCATAGATGAATAGATCAAGAATATGTGGTATGTATATACAATGAAATATTACACAGAAATAAAAAAATAAAACTTTGCCATTTGTGACAACATATATTGATCTAAAGGCTAATTTCCAAATTTCTTGCAACAAGACATTAAAGTCATTGCAAAATTTTTACTCATAATCTACTAAAATAAATTATACTACTAATAAATACATACTTTAATATGCATTAAAACAGTAACAGAGACTAAGGCTCAATAATTCTGAAATGTTTATTTATATGAGTAGGAACAAAAAGCTATTTTAAAATATCAGGGCTTTTCTTCCATTGGTAGTATATTACTCACTTAAAGACAGAAATAGAAACTCAACCCTTCAATGAGACTGTTGATTATATAAAGGCAAAACTTCACTGAAGTGGCCAGCAGTTGAATTAAAATTAGTTGGATTTAAACTGCTCTGTATGACATTGCAAAAGTTTATTTTTGTTCTGTGTTGAATGGTCTCTCTGAAGTTTCGTGTCATTGGGAAGTGAGTACAGAGCTTGGAGAAGGGGAGATGAGGGAGAAATCCTTGTTTCTTTTTCCTACTGGGTTGGACCAGGGGTGCAAAGGTAGTTATCTCATAGCCCTGAGGACACTAAGATTTCAAGTTTGCTGATGACAGTCAAAGGAATTGTCAGTGGAAGAGATGATCAGAAACTTCCCTGTAAATCCTGGCTTTTCCTTTTTCAGAGCATCCAACCTACTTTAAAATGTTAAGTCACACAATAACTACAAATGAGGACATGCTCCTTGTCAAGGAGTGTTAATGAGCTAAGCTTTCAGATACCTGATGTTATAGAAATAGCCTGGATAATTAAGACTGACAAAGATTTAGGTTTCTCTCTCCTTCCTCATCATGTGAAATTATCTCCTATATCAGTTAGGAATGCATTCAGCTGCAAGTAATAAATAGAAAACCCAACCAAGAGTGGCTTATACAGTGTAAACATGTATTCTGTGGTATAGCAGGGAAGCTGTGTCACTGGTTTAGCTATTCAATGATGTTCCCAGAGACCCAGTCTATTCCTTTCTTTCCATTTTGTCATCTATAGCATGCTGGACTTTTATCCTTGGGATTGGTGCTTCATGATTATAAGGAAGTTGCCAGATTCTGCCATTAGATTTGCACTAAAGACAGAATAAAAGGACAATTATACTTGTTCCTTTTAGTTAGAAATCAAAAGCCTTCTTAGAACTTCCTTACCACCACCAACTTCCAACCATGTGTCACTTGGACATCCTTGCTGAAAGAATGGCAAAGAAAGTTAGTATTTCATTTTCCCCCAACTCTTTAGGGAGGTCAAGGAAAGTGGGCTTAGAAGTACCTCTGTTGTCAGACAAGGTCTCCCCCTCTTTTTATTGCTTTCACATTTACATGACAATCTTCCTATTTCAGTTTGCTCCTTCAGTTGCTCCCCACAATGGTTACAGAATATCACCATTTTCCCATTTAATCTGATAGGTACAGGCATATAAACACACAAAATTTGGTAACTTGGAATCTTCAAACACAATGACATACTTATATTTTTGTAAAGCAGAAAGTAAAAAAGGGCAGACAGAACCCTGAACATCCACATTTCTTTCTGCTATGGTGATGGAAAGATGGTGGGCTATGTCCTATCTGATTTCTCATCTTTTACCTGCTTCTTATGTTACTTACTTCAAGATACTAATAGGGTACAACTGCTGGAAAGATGGGTCCTAGTGCTGGAAATAATAAACACTCAAAGAGTAGACTATATACATTCTTCTCAAGTTCTTTCTTTAGTGTCCAGTTAAGAGCCTGTTTGGACATATTTTTCCTAATTGTCTCCCACATAAAAATTTAATGGACAAATGTCTAAATATTCAGGACTGTATGCATATCTGTACTATATACATGAAAGAGAATGGTTTTTATATCACCCTCTCCAACCATGAGCCAGTTTTTTTTTTCCATTTGACTGGTCGTCTCCCATTTGTTACTTGACAAAGCAACTGCTTTCAAGTTGGAATTAGAGGCTCTACCTTTGTGATCTTTCCTAGTTCACACAAGTTGGAATTAGAGGCTCTACCTTTGTGATCTTTCCTAGTTCACACAAGTGAGCACCCTCCAGGTGCTCACTGGACAAGGACCATTTAACTCGTATGGATAAACAATGACTGGATAACTGCCCAAACAGCATCTGAAGACCTAAGATCATAGTAAAATAGGACTGAGTCAGGAAAAGACTGCAAGTTATCAAAGGGTAACCTCTCCCCTGAGCTTTTCACCACAAGGAAATCACCTAGAAGCTCAGGCATGAACCAAGTTGCTTTGTATTTTACTTTGCTTCCAACATGTTTATAATTAATTTTGTTGACACAAATACACAAGAGATGAAAGAGGAATGGCACCACATTGGTGAAAGCTCATTCTATACTGAAGAAATCATCCCAGACTGTTCAACCATGGGAAACAATAGTTCTACTGCCTCCAAGGTCAGTGAGACCTGTATTAAAACTAAGCTACAAAGCTCCTACATGAATGCAAATACACCAAGGTCACATTATATGTTTAATTTAACCAATATTTCAGACAAAATTATACTAAAAGTGAATGTGAAACTCATAAAGACCTCTTTCATTTTTCTCTCTAGTATTTTCTTGTCCCTTTAAAATAACAGCCATAGGCCCTGGCTAGTGTAGCTCAGTGGAGAGGCATGGCCTGTGAACCCAAAGGTCACTGGTTCAATTCGGAGTCAGGGCACCTAATTAGTTTGCGAGCCAGGCCTCTAGCTAGGTCCTTAGCTGGAGGCAGGTGAAAGACAACCATACATTGATGTTTCTAGCCGTTTCTTCTTCCCTCCCTACCCTTCCTTCTAAAAATAATGAATAAAATATTTAAAAATAAATAAAAATAAAATAAAATAAAATAATAGCCATTTTGAGAAACACACACAGATAACAAAATTTTTTTTAAAAATGTGCATTAAAGATAAACATGAAATATATTTTGGGATGGGTCAACCAACACATTAAAACTATATAACTTTCATGGTGTTAGAACAACAAATCAAAAAAAAATCTAGGCAAATTTTTTTTCCCACTGAATTTATTATTTTTTGTTATAAAAAAAAATGAGCCCTGACTGGTGGCACAGCTGGATAAGGCACTGGCCTGCGAACCCAAAGGTTGCTAGTTTGATTCCCAGCCAGGGCAACATAACAAGATGGCAAACCAGGTCTCCAGCCAGATCCATGGCTGGAGGCAGGTGAAAGGCAACCATACACTGATGTCTCTCTCCCACTCTGCCTCTCTCCCTTCCTCTCTCTCTGGAAATAATAAATAAAATCTTTTTAAAATATGAGAGATTATCCTATGGCAGTGTTTTTCAGCCTTTCTCATCTCATAGTACATATAAACTAATTACTAAAATTCTGTGGCAAACCAAAAATATAAATCACTGTCCTTTAAAACAGTTTTCCTTTTTTCTTTAGTCTGGGAAACAAATCTGTGTAAGGATGGTGCCATTCAAAGTTCAGAGGCACCTAACTCCCTTCCAAATGAGAAAAGAAACCATTTCATAAGATGCAGTACTTTTTTATCCCATGATCAGAACACAAGACTTGTAAGTGAGGAAACAAGTTATAATTTCTGAAATTTAAAATGGGTTCTCCTATATCCAATTTGGTATTCTGTAAAGAATCCCAGAAAAAAGATTAGTGCAAAAACTGGTGAAACCCAAATTGAGTCTGTAGTTTGGTTAAGAATAATGTATCTATGTTAATGTCCTGGTTCTGATAAAAGTACTCTGTAAATCTAAATTATTCCAAAAAAGTTAATAAAAAACAAAATATTTTTCTCTTAGAGAATGTTCTTAGCACTCCTTTGGAGAGAAACATGTTATCTGGTTACTCTAACATATCAAGAATTATTTTGCTCTTTTTGTATGTGCAATCATTTAATAAATGTTTACTGCATTCAGTTCTTTAAATAACTTAGCAAAGTTGCTCCAATTTAGAACTGGAAATTCTTTTTTTTTAAGGTGTTATTTATTAGTTTTAGAGAGAGGGGAAGGTAGAGAGGCAGAGAGGGAGAGAGACATCAATGTATGGAGAACTGGAAATTCTGTGTTTGATTTGTTATGGGCTATGAGATCCTGTGAAAGTAATTTAACTCCTTAGTAGCTCTCCCTTTCTACTTAGACCCTCTCAGGGCAGGGACCCTAATGATCTAATGTGCTCATCTTTACAGCTTTAGTACCACTTCTTGGGGAGGGAATATGGGTCATGAGGAGCTTCAGAGTCAAATGGTTTAAATTTCAAGCTTCCCAACTCACCAGGCCCATTACTTTGGGACAAAGTGGTTAACATTTCTCAGTTGTTTCCTCATCTGTAAAATGAATGTTGAAATCCTTAAATGTGATGACATATGCACACCACCACCCAACAATGTCTGGCCCAAGTCAGAAGTTCTGCATGTCTCTTTCATAGGACAGTAACCCACTTTATATCCCAATAGCCTTGTAGGTAGGTATCATTGTCATTATCCTATTTTGAAGATGAGTAAATGGTGGCACAATGAAGTTATTTGCCAAGCTCATAAAGCAGTTGAGTGGACAGCACAGGGGTTTGTGCCCATATGGTCACCTCCAAGGTGTGTAACACTAAAACACCAAGCTATCCTAGAACATGTTTTACTAAGCAGACACTTAGGAACAGATACTATGCTGGCTTTCTTCACTGGCACTCCTGAGCTTGCTCAGTATACAGTAGGTGCTCAAATATATGTTGATGACCAAATGAATGTACTGTAGTCCCACTAAAAACATGTGCTGACACCCTGGAAAACAGTATGGGGTTTCTTTAAAAAACTAAAAATGGAACTGCCTTTTGATCCAGCAATTCCACTACTTGGACTATATCCAAAGAATCCTGAAACACCAATTCATAAGAACCTATGTACACCTATGTTCATAGCAGCATTATTTACAATAGCCAAGTGCTGGAAACAGCCTAAGTGCCCATCAGTGGATGATTGGATCAAAAAACTTTGGTACATTTACACAATGGAATACCATACAGCAGAAAGAAAGAAGGAACTTGTACCCTTTGCAACAACATGGAACTGGAGAGTATTATGCTTAGTGAAATAAGCCAGTCAGTGAAGGACAAATACCATATGATCTCACCCATTACAGGACAATAATGAACAAAACTAACAACAAGCAAAACAGAACCAAATATGTGAATACAGTGAATAGGCCTTCGGTGGTCAGGGGGAAGGGACTTGGGGGGAGGGGGGAGGCAGAGGCAAGGAAGGGGAGCAGTTTAGACAAGCACCTAGTATAAAGGAACCATGGACATGGACAACAGGTGGGATTGACTTTGGGGGGAATGGGTGGATGGGGAGGAGGACAGAGGGTAGCAAAAAGGGGATGGATGTAATACAACAACAATAAAATAAAAATTTAAAAAAGGGAGAAGAAATAAAAAAGATTTAAACAAGACATGCCACCATAAAAGTCCTAGAGGAAAACACAGGAAGTAAAATTTCAGATATCCCATGCAGCAATATTTTCACTGACACTTCTACAAGGGCATGGGAAATAAATGGGGCTACATCAAAATCAAAATTTTTGCTCAGCTAGAGGAAATATCAGCAAAATGTAAAGAGACCCCCAACCAACTGTATGGAAAAACATATTTGCTAATAATACCTCAGATAAGAGTTTAATCTCAAAAATATATAAAGAACTTATTTGACTCAATACCAGGAAGACAGACAACCCAATTTAAAAAGTGGGCAAAGGACCTAAACAGAGACTTCTCTGAGGAGGACATACAAAAGGCCCATAGGTATATGAAAGAATGTTCAACATCACTAGCCATCAGAGAGATGCAAATTAAATCTACAATGAGATATCACCTCACACCTGTCAGAATGGCCATTATTAGCAAATAAAAAAACAACAAGTGCTGGTGAGGGTGTGGAGTAAAGGGAATAGTAGTACACTGGTGGTGGGAATGTGGACTGGTGCAGCCACTATGGAAGACAGTATGAAATTTCCTCAAAAAACTAAAAATGGAACTGTCTCCTGTATTAGGTGAGATTATATGGTATTTATATTTTGCCACCTGGTTTATTTTACTAAGTATAGTACTCTCCAGTTCTAACCATGCTGTTACAAAAGGTAGGAGTTCCTTTTTTTTTTCTGTTATGTAGTATTCCATTGTGAAAATGAATCAAAGTTTTTTGATCCCTTTATCCACTGATGGGCACTTAGGCTGTCTCCAGTGCTTTGCTATTGTGAATAGCACTGTTATGAACATAGGGGTGCATAGGTTCTTCTGAATTGGTGTTTCAGGATTCATTGGGTATAGACCTAGCAGTGGAATTGCTGAAATGAAGAATATATTGAAAGAAATAAACAGTAGGTTAGATGAAGCAGAGGATCGATTCTATGATTTTAAAGACAAGGTAGAAAAAACACCCAATAAGATAACAAAAGCAAAAATAATTTAAAGAAGTGAGGACACTTTAAAGGACATTCGTGACAACATGAAACATAACAACATTCACATCATAGGGGTACCAGAAAGAAAAGACAGAGCAACAGATGGAGAGCCTATTTGAATAAATAATTACCCATAGTTTTTTTAAGCTGGTGAAGAAAAAAGACCACAAGTTAAGGAAGTACAAAATGTCCCAAAGAGGCCAATGCCAGCACATAGTTAAAATGGCAAAGGTTAAAGATAAAGAGAAAATCTTAAAAGCCATGTGAGAAAGACAGTTATTTATCTACAAGGGAGCACCCATTAGACTGTCAGCTTATTTCTCAACAGAAACATTTCAGGCCAGCAGGGGTTGGCATGAAATATTCAAACTGAATAAAAGCAAGAACCTACAACTAAGATTATCTTACTTAGTAAGAGATTATTATTTAAAATTGAAATAGAAATAAAAAGCTTCCCAGGCAAATAAAGTTAAAGGAGTTTGTTACCACCAAACTAGTATTATAAGAAACTTTAAAGGGCTTGCTTGAAACTTTAAAGGGCTTCATGAAGAAGGAGGAGGAGGAGGAGGAAGAGGAGGAGAAGAAAACAGAGGGACATTAAAAGAGTAAAATGGCAAAAATACATATCTATCAGTAATCACTTTAAATGTAAATGGCTTAAATGTTCCAATCAAAGTGTTATAGGACAATGAGCAGCCATAATATAAACAAAGGCAGGACCTTCCTCATTGCAATGTAATAAAAGAACTTAAAAAAGAAAACTAGAAGCAGAGGGAGGCATATTCTCATCCATTGACCCAGTAATTCTGAGCTTGGTTTGATAAGGTGGCCAGGCATTCTGAACAACACAAGTAAACTGTGATAGTGCAGGAGGGGGGGAGGCCTTGAAAGTCTGTGTATATCATCTCCACTAGCTGGGAAAGGAAGACCTTGAGATTGTGTATTCATCCCAAGGCCAGAAAGGCGGGAGAGGGTCTATCTACAGTACCCAAAGCAAAAGCCCATTAAAAACAAAAAACAAAAAACAAAAAAAAAAACAACAACAACCCTTTAATTATCTGTCTCTTCCCATCATACATGCACAACACAATGAACAAATAGAGTCTGGAGCAAGATAAGGATTCAAGCTAATAGGCCCCACACTTGCCTAAGTTTAGGTAGTCACATCACCCTGACACCCCCACCCCCACCCCAGGAAAAGCTGGCACTGTCTTTATACACCAACCAAATTATCCTTATATGCAGATACATTAGCATGGTTCAGGGAGGAGGAACTGAGCAAACAATAGAAAAAACACATGGACAAAGACAACAGTGTTGTGACTGCAAGGGTAGTGGGGTGGAGAGAGGTGGAGGAGGGTATAGAGGGGATAAATGGTAATGGATGGAAGCTTGACTTGGGGTGGTGAACACACAATGCAGTGTACAGATGACGTAGTGTAGAAGTGCACACTTGAAATGTATGATTTTGTTAACTGATGTCAACCCAATAAATTTAATACAAAGGAGGAAAATTGCTGAATAAATAAGTAGGTATGTAGGGATTTTAGTAATAGTTTGTTATTTTTTATTATGGTTAATAGTATCTCCTTTTATAAGTTTTATAAGTCATTTGGGACAATGATTTATATTATAAGATAGAACTGATGAAAATCAAAGCACAAAGTCTAAGTAACACCATTAACGACTAGGAGACCCCACACTTGGACTAAGGATGCACTAAGTTACCAAACAAACCCCCAATCTAGAGACAAAATGTCTATAAGATTTGAAACAAACATAATGTCTTGGAATACAAATTTCTAATTATAAGAATAAGCTCTGAAGATCTAATGTATAGCCCAGTGATTATAGTTAATATTTTGTTATAAACTCTAAAGTTGCTAAGAATATAGCTCTAAAATGATCTCACCACAAAAAGATAGTTATTATGTAATGTCATTTTCCAATGAGTGTTTCAAATCAGTATCTTACATGTCAGATTTCAATAAAGCTGAAAAAATAATGCTAAAGAAGCAGAAAAACCAATTAAATAAGAAAAAATGTCAGCTCAAAGTGGAAACTGATACCTTAACAAAACAACAATGACAATAATAAGTTGGTAGGTAGTCTCTACAAAGTAGTTGTATAATTCACCTGGCTGGTGTAGCTCAGTGGATTGGCACCAGGCTGTGAATCCAAAGATCAATGGTTTGATTCCCCAGCCCAGGGCACATAACCAGGTTGCAAGCCAGATCTCCAGCCAGGCCCTTAGCTGAAGACATGTGAAAGGCAACCATACATTGATGTTTCTCTCTTTCTTCCTCCCTCCCTGCCCTACTCTCTGAAAATAATGAATAAAATCTTCAAAAAAATAATATTATACATTTCTAATAGGTCATTATTAAAAAAAAAAAGTACTTGCATAATCAGCAAGGAAATGGAAATCGCTAATGTATCATATGCAGAATTCAAAACACTGGTGAGCAGGGTGCTCAAAGTACTCATTGAATGTAGCAAAAACATAAAGGAAGAAATAAGATTTACACCAAGAGAAATCAAGAAAAATCTACAGGAAACCAACAATGAAGGGAAGAAAACCAGGATTCAAATTAATAATGTGGAACATAAGGGAAAATATAAACATTTGACCAGAGCATAAATAATAAAAAGAATTCAAAAAATATTTGGATAGTATAAGAAGACCCTGGGCATTTCCAAAAGTGCCAACATCAGAATCAGAGATGCCAGAAGGAGAAGAGGAAAAGCCAGAAATGGAATACTTATTTGATAAAATAGTGAAAAAGAACTTTCATAATCTGGTGAACAAAATAAACATAAGCACAGAAGAGTCCCAAATAAATTGGACCTGAAGAGGCCCACATCAAGATACATCATAATTAAAATGCCAAACTTTAAAGATAAAGAGAGAACCTTAAATGCAGCAAGAGATAAGCAGAGCATTACCTACAAATGAGTTCCCATAAGACTATCAGCTCATTTCTTAAAAGAAACTTTTCAGGCTGGAAGGGACAGTAAGGAAATATTCAAAGTGATGAAAAACAAAGACCTATAACCAAGATTGCTCTATTTAGCAAAGCTATCATTTAGAATGGAAGGGCAGGTAAAGTGCTTTCCAGGCAAGGTAAAGCTAAAGGAGTTCATCATCACCAACCCATTATTATATGAAATGTTAAAGGGACTTATTTAAGAAAAGGAAGATCAAAACTATAAACACCAAAAAGGCAACAAATTAACAACTATCAACAACTGAATCTAAAAAACAAATAAACAGACTAAGCAAGCAACCAAAAAGGAACAGAATCATAGGAATGAAGATCATTTGGAGGGTTATCTCCTGGGAGGGAGGAGAGGGAAAATGGGGGAAAAGCCTCAGGGATTAAAAAGCATAGTTGGTAGATACAAAATAGACAGGGGAATGTTAAGAACAGTACACGAAGCCCTGGTTGGTGGCACAGTGGATAAGGCTCTGGACTGTGAACCCAAGATTGCTGGTTCAATTCTCTAGCCAGGGCACATAACCAGGCTGCAAGCCAAGTCTCCAGCCTGATTCATAGATGGAGCCAGGTGAAAGGCAACCATACATTGATATTTCTCTCCCTTTCTGCCTTTCTCCCTACTTTTCTCTCTAAAAATAATGAATAAAATTTAAAAAAATAAAATTGAGAAAACTTGAAAAATAAAAAAACAGTATAGGAAATGGAGAAGCCAAAGAACTTCTATGTACTACTTATGGACATGAGCTAATGGTGGAGGGGATTGATGGAGGGAAGGGAGGTACTGGGCAGAGGGAGGTAAATAGAGGAAATTGGGTCAACTGTAACAACATGATAAATAAAATACACTTAATTAAAAAATACAAAATAAGTGTGCTATGGTTTAAAAATTAGACAATCCTGAGGTCCATTAAAATCTTTGTACTGAGTTTTGGAAATATCAAACTCTCTTTCCAATGTCAATATTAACATCATATATACATTTTCAAAGGGATACATTTTCAAATAATCACTCTAACTTTCATGTATTAAAAACTCATTTTTGAGGGTTCTGGCAAGATGGCAGAGGAGTAAGTGGAGCTACACCAATCTCCCAGGTTGCATCTGAAATCACTTTTTTGGAAAAAAAATCAGCTGAAATTAACCACAGAACCCCAGCTGGAAAGAAGTCCTATAACCACTGACTGAACAGAAGAGAACGCTTCATCACAACAGGACTGGGAGGAATGGCAGAAACATGAGAAGACCAGCTGGGCCCCCACTGGAGGCAGCAGCAGAAGGGACTGAGCCAGGTTCTCTATCTGAGAAGGGTGGGTTCTGGTCTCCCAGCTGGGTATCCCATCTACAGCAACACAGCAGAGTTGAGTATCATCCAGCTGAGAAGGGCTGAAAGCTGTGGAGTTTGCTAGCCTAAGAGAGTGCTGGAGACTGAGAACTACTAGAGTGACCACAATGAAAATACATTGGCACCCACCTACCTCCAACGGAGGGAGGGCAGAGAGGACTGGAGACACTTGAGGAGAGTTTGTGGCACTGGCTTGAAGGAGAGAAGTGGGGAAGCAGCTGTGAGGATCCCAGTATTGACTTATTGCTCGCACATCAGGTGGACTGCACTGCACCAAGCAGCTTCCCTATGAGGGTTTTCATAGCACCACCAATTGTAAGCAATCTGCTCCACCCAGCAGACCCTGAGCCTAGCACCTGATCACAATCCTTTGATTTATATCTAAATAAACCTCTCCTGCCCTGCCCTGTCTGAGCATAAATACAATAGTTTGCACCTGAAGAGATATCTCCTGCCCAGCTACGCCTGGGCCTGGTAGCTGATTACAAATTCTCTGATTTACAGCTGGGTAAGACAGCCCTACACAGTGGCAAGTGAGACCAATGGTTGAAGGCAGATTCCTCCATTCACAACTGAGTTGGTTTGTCCTGCCCAGTGGCCCCTGGGCCTGGCAGCTGATCACAATCTCATTGGATTAGAGTTGAATCTTTCAGTCTAGCCCAGTGGCCCCTTAGCCTGGCAGCTGATCACAGATTTGTTGGATTACAATAGAATCTTTCAGTCAAGCCCAACGCAATCTGAGCCTGGTGACTAATCACAGATTCATTGGATTACAACTGAACTTTGCTTTCTAGCCCAGCAGCTCCTGAGCCTGGTGGCCAAAAACAGATACATTGGATTACAGTTGGATCTTGCTGCCTAGCCCAGTGGCACCGCAGCATGGCTGCTGATCACAGATTCATTGATTTACATCTGAATCTGTCCCAATAAGCTGCACCTGAACTGGTGGCTGAGCCATTGGATTACAACAGAACCTCTCTAGCCCAGTAGGGCCTGAGTTTGATAGCTGATTTATTGATTTACAACTTAATCAGTCTGTCACCCACAAGCTGCATCTGAGCCTGGTAGTGGATCACAGACCAAAAGGATTACAAATAAATCAATCTTTCCAGCCTAGCAGTTCCTTAGCCTAGCGGCTGATCACAATTGATTACAACAAAACCTAAAAATGGGGAGGAAAAGAAAGAGCCCATCACCAAAAGGAAAGAAGGAATCCCCAGAAAGATCACTAAATGAAACAGAGGCAAACAAACTATCAGATATGGAATTCAAAATAATGATGATAAAGAAGCTCAATGAGCTCAGCCAGCTCAAAGAAAACTACAAACCAGTCCAGGGGAACTACAAAAAAATCCAGAGAAGCTATAAGGAACTTACTGAGAACTATACCAGAATTAAAAAGGACATAGAAACTCTCAGAAAGAGCCAGGAGGAAGTGAAATATACTATTTATGAATTGAAGAATACAGTAGAAGGAATGAACAGCAGGCTAGAGAAAGCAGAGGATCAGATCAGTGAGCTGGATGACAATGTAGAAAAATGTTCCAAGACAGTGCAACAGAATGAAAAAAAAAAAAAAAAAAAAAAAAAAAAAAAAAAAAAAAAAAAAAAAAAAAAAAAAAAAAAAAAAAAAAAAAAAAAAAAAAAAAAAAAAAAGGCTAAACAAGAATGTAGAGTGTTCAAAAGAGCTGCAGGAAAACATGAAACACAATAATATCCGTATCATAGGGATACCAGAAAGAGAATAGAAACAAGGAATGGAAAACCGGTTCAAAAAAATAATGAGAGTAAACTTCCCTAACACGATGAGTAAAAATGTTACTCAAGTTCAGGAAGCACAGAGGCTCCTAATGAGGATGAATCCAAACAGACCCATTCCAAGACACATCATAATTAAAATGGCAAATTTCAAAGACAAAGAGAGAATCCTAAAAGCATCAAGAGAGAAACAGCAAATAACATATAAGGGAGCTCCATAAAGGTTATCAAATGATTATTCAACAGAAACAATACAAGCCAGAAGGGAATGGAAAAAATATTCCAAGTAATGGGAAACAAGGGACTGCAACCAAGAATACTCTACCCAGCAAGGCTCTCATTCAAAATGGAAGGAGAAATAAGGAGCTTCCTAGACAAAAGAAGACTAAATGAATACATCTCTACCAAACCAGCACTGCAATAAATGCTAAAGGGTCCACTTTAAAAAAAAAAAAAGAAGAAACAGAGAGAAACATAGGTACAAAGGAGGAAAATGGCAACAAATAAGTGTCAGTCAATAATAACCTCAAATGTAAACAAATTAAATGCACCAATCAAAAGACATAGGGTAGCTGAATGGATAAGAAAACATTGCCCACATTTATGTTGTATTCAAGAGACCCACCTCAGAACAAAAGATTGACACAGACTGAATCTGTGAAGGGATGGGAAAATATATATCAAGCAAATGGACATAAAAAATGGCTGGAGTAGCAATAGTTATTTCAGACAAAATAGATTTTGCAATGAAGGCCATCAAAACAGAAAAAGAATGACATTTCATAATACTTAAGGGAACAATCCATCAAGAAGAAATAATTCTGGTAAACATATATGCACACAATGTAGGAGCTCTGAAATATATAAGGACAATCTTGGAGGACTTCAAGAAGGATATAGATAGCAACACATAAATAGGAGGGGATTTTAATACTCCATTATCAATAATAGACAGATCTTCCAAACAAAGAAACACCAAGGACATCATGGCATTGAGCAACACTCTAGAGGAAATGGACCTGATAGATATAGAACTTTTCACCCCAAAGAAGCAAAGTACACATTCTTTTCAAATCCACATGGAACATTCTCTAAGATAGACAACATGGTAGGTCACAAGACAAGCCTCCACAATACAGGAAAATTGAAATCATACCAAGTATCTTCTCAGATCACAATGGATTGAAACTATAAACCAACCTCAAGGGAAAATAAAAACCAAAAATGCTCCAACTCATGGAGACTGAATAACATGCTTTTAAATAATGAATCGGTTAACAATGAGATCAAAGATAAAATGAAGAACTTTCTGGAAAGAAATTACAATGAATACACAACAGCTCAAAACCTATGGGACACAGCAAAGGCAGTCCTCAGAGGGAAATTCATAGCAATACAGGACTCCCTAAAAAGGATAGAAGAAGCTTATACAAACAACCTAACCATATAACTGCAAGAACTAGAAGAGCAACAACAAACAAAGTCCAGAGCAAGTAGAAGGAAGAAAATCATTAAGATCAGAGCAGAATTAAATAATTTAGAGACTAAAACTAGAAAGAATCAAAAACTCCAGGAGCTGATTTTTTTGAAAAAAACAAAACAAAACAAAACAAAACAAAAAAAACGGATAAGACTTTAAACAGGATCATAAAGAAAAAGAGAGAAGAGGACCCAACTAATTAGAATTAGAAATGAAAGAGGAGAAATCACAACTGATACTTCAGAAATACAAAGGATTGCAAGAAATTACTACAAACAACTATATGACAAGAGATATGACAACCTGGGTGATACAGACCAATTTCTGGAAATGCATAATCTACCAAAACTGAATCCAAAAGAAGTAGAAAGCCTGAATAGACCAATAACAACTAGTGAAATTGAAGAAGTAATAAAAAAACTCACAAAGTACAAGAGTCCTGGACCAGATGGGTACACAGGTGAATTCTGCCAAACATTTAGAGAAGAACTAACTCCTATTCTTCTCAATCTATTCCAAAAAATTCAAGAAGGGAAGACTCCCAAACTCTTTCTATGAGGCCAATATTATTCTAATCCCAAAACCAGGTCAAGACACAACTAAGAAAGAAAACTATAGACCAATATCTGAGATGAACATAGATGCTAAGATTCTTAACAAAATATTGGCTAACTGGATCCAACAATGCATTCAGAAGATCATACACCACGATCAAATGGATTTCATCCCAAGGATCCAAGGATGGTACAACATTTGCAAATCAATAAATGTAATACACCACATAAACAAAATGAAAAAAACAGGCCACATGATCATACTAGTAGATGCTGAAAAAGCATTTGATAAAGTACAGCAACCATTTATGATAAAAACACTCATCAAAATGTGAATAGAGGGAGCATATATATCAACATATTAAAGGCCATATATGGGAAACCAGAAGCCAACATCATACTCAATGGGCAAAACCTAAAAGCTTTCCCCCTAAGATCAAAAACAATACAAGGCTGTCCACTTTCTCCTCTTCTGTTCAACATCATTTTGGAAGTTCTAGCCATAGCCATCAGAGAAGAAAAAGGAATCAAAGGTATCCAAATTGGAAAGGAGGAAGTCAAACTGTCATTATTTGCAGATGACATGATAGTGTACATACAAAACCCAATAGGCTCCACCAAAAGCTTACTTGACCTGATAAGCAAATTTAGCAAAATAGCTAGATATAAAGTCAATATTCAGAAATTAAAAGCATTTTTGTATATCAATAATGAAACATCAGAGATAGAAGCTTGAAAACATCCCATTTACCATAGTACCAAGAAAAATAAAGTACTTAGGAATCAACTTAACCAAAGAGGTAAAAGACTATAGAACACTGAAGAAAGAAATTAAGGAAGATATAAATAAGTGGAGGCATATACCATGTTCATGGATGGGAAGAATTAACATCATGAAATGTCCATACCACCCAAAGTAATCTATAGATTTAATGCAATCCCAATTGAAATAACAATGACATACTTCACACGGATAGAAAAAATACTTCAAAATATTTATGGAGCCAAGAATGCTCATGAATAGCCACAGCAATCTTGAGAAAGAAGAATAAGGTAGGAAGAATAACAATAACAGACATCAAACTATACTACAAGGCTACTGTACTCAAAACAGTCTGGTACTGGCATAAGACTAGACATATAGATTTATGGAACACAATAGAGAGCCAAGAAATAAACCCAGGATTCTATGGCCAAATAATATTCCACAAAAAGGGAAGGAACATAAAATGGAGTGCAAATAGCCTCTTCAACAAATGGTATTGGGGGAGGGGGGTGGCAGAGGTAAGGAAGGGGAGCAGTTTAGACAAGAACCTAGTATAAAAGAACCATGGACATGGACAACAGGTGGGATTGACTTTGGGGGGAATGTGTGGGTGGGGAGAGGAACAGAGGGGAACAAAAAAGGGATGGATGTAATACAACAACAATAAAATGTAAAAAAAAAAAAAAGAAAAAGAAAACAAGTGGCATTGGGAGTACTGGACAGGGACATGCAAAAAAATAAAAAATAAATAAAACTAGATCACCAACTTACACCATACACCAAACTAAACTCAAGATGTATAAATGAGTTAAATATAAACAGTGCTACCATAAAGGTCCTGGAGGAAAATTTAGGCAGTAAACTTTTTGATATCTTATGCAGCAATATGTTTACTGATATTTCTCCATAGGCAAAGGAAATAAAAGAACAAATAAACAAATGGTACTATATCAAACTGAAACGTTTCTGTTCAGCTAAAGAAAACACCAGCAAAATTAAAAGGGCATCAATTGTATGGGAAAATGTATTTGCTAATAATACCTCAGACAAGGGTTTGATCTCCAAAATATATGAAGAACTTATGCAGCTCAACACCAGGGAGACAGACAGTCCAATTAAAAAATGGGTCAAGGACCTGAATAGACAACTCTCTGAGGAAGACATACAAAGGGCACAAAGGCATATGAAAGAATGCTCAACATCTCTAGCCATCACAGAGATGCAAACTAAAACCACAATAAGATAATACCTCACACATGTCAGAATAGCAATCATCAACAAATCAACAAACAACAACTGTTGCCAAGGATATGGGGAAAAGGGAACCCTGGTTCACTGTTGGTGGGAATGGGGGTTTGTGCAGCCACTATGGAAAACAGTATGCAGTTTCCTTAAAAGACTAAAAATGGAACTTTCTTTTGATCCAGCATTTCCACTACTTGGACTATACCTGAAGAAGTCTGAAACACCAAATCATAAGAACCTATGTACCCCTATGTTCATAGCAGAGCTATTTACAATAGCCAAGCCCTGGAAACAGCCTAAGTGCCCATCAGTGGATGATTGGATCAAAAAACATTGGTACATTTACACAATGGAATAGTAAACAGCAGAAAGAAAGAAGGAACTCCTACCCTTTGCAACAACATGGATTGAACCAGAGAGTATTACGCTTAGTGAAATAAGCCAGTCAGTGAAAGACAAATACCATATGCTCTCACTCATTACAGGATAATAATGGACAAAACAAACATGCAAAACAGAACCAGATACATGAATGCAATGAATAGACCTTCAGTGGGCAGAGGGGAGCAAGGAGTGGGGAGGTGGGAGGAGGAGGCCAAGAAGGGGAGCAGTTTAGTCAAGGAACTAGCATGGAAGAACCATGGACAAGGACAACAAGTGGGATTGACTTTGAGGGGGAGTGGGTGGATGGGGTAGGGGACAAAGGGACCTAAAAAGGGAATGGATATAACAAAACAATTAAATTTAAGAAATTTAAATTTAACAACAAAGTTAAATTTAAAAAATAAAATAAAATTTGGAACACACCAAAAATACCCTTACTTTTGAACATGTTCTAACTTCTCACATAAATTTTGTATATTATTTACACATATTTTCTGAGTGTATAACTTAAATCAAATAATTTTGTCTTTCACCTTGATGTTTTAAAATACTCTAGGTCCTTGAATATTAAAGTTCAAGCTATAAATCTAAAGTTTTGTCATCACCTGGATGTTTGTTAGAATTGTAGAATTTCAGGCACCATTCTGCCCTACTGAATCCTAATTTGCTTTTTAAGGAGATGTCCAGATTATTGCCATCCTCACTAAAATTTGAGAAGCACTACTCTACAATATGGGCTCTTAAGAGGAAATGACTTGTTTATCCTTTCTATCTTTTCTATGTGCCTGAGGAGATTAAAGAATCAGATTTTTTTCATAATTAGAACCAAGTCTATTAAAAAATTCTTTATGATTTTTGCTTTGTGTTTAGGTGAATGCAAGAACAACCAGACAGGGTCATTTTGAATTTATAAAGCATATGTAGTTTAGCTTTTCTGAATTTACCTGTAACTTGGAGACAGTGTCCTAGATAGGAGAATGGATGGTCTAAGGAAATCCAATTCACTTTAAATGAATCACAAAGTCACTAAATAGGTAAAAGTACCAATAAAAGGAAACTCTCCCAAATTCTCCTGAAATGACTTAAAGCCAAACTAAATATGGTAGTTCAATTTTTAAACAATAGGAAAGTCCTGAGTTTCAAGGGTAAAAATGAAGATGATTGCCAGAAATTACTTTTCTTTAGTCCGAGATTAGTCAGATGCTCTTTTAAAAAGGTTTCACACTTTATTAGTAATTGTAAGTAAATATTCAAATAAAGATGAACAAACATCTCTATGATTAATAAGGACAAAATATTGACTTTTGTATTTCCTTTACCCCCAGGCATTGATTTCACAGAAGAATTCAATTATACTTATGACTAATGAAAAAACATAACAGTAAAAATGCGGTTTGGATATAAAAATATTTCTTCTTATGGGCTCAAACTGCATTCTAGACATTATTTTATTAACTGTTCCCTGAAGTCTTTCTCATTGATTTTTATATTTTTGAACCCACAAGTTCATTTTTTGCACATGAAGGAACATATTCTACCTGAACATATTCAGGTAGAATATGAGGTCTTGAGCATTTTTAAAACTGTGATGTTATATTTCAACTGACAAGCGGTTACTGCAGTGACTTCAAAAAATTGAAGCCCTCTAACAATATGTTCATTTATGTATGAACTAGTCAAAAGTTCTGAGGCTTTCTTGGGCAGAATGTATCAGAAAATTAAATATCTGACTAATATATCTTGGCTATATCAAGCAGGAAATGTCTGTGGGAAGCTTACAGATGTGTAAATATCTCATTTTGAAAGGAAAACAAAATGCCAGTATACATTATTAAATAAGCTGAGTGAACAAAATAATGCAGTGATCACTAGGGACGAGTGGAGTTTTGCCAAAAACAAGGTCATTCCAAACCAGTCACATTCCTGTTTTTGACAGAATTATAAACTTGGTAGAAGAAGGCAATGCATGCATGCTATAAAACTCAATTTATCATGATAACTATTCTTCCCCAAGTGCCAGGAATAATTGAGAGGGAGTACTTTATAAACATGTTATTTAATATTTTTAAACCCATGAGAAAGTATTACTACTGACAATTTGTGTATGAGGAAAAGTAATAGCCCATAGTCACAAGCTGTTCCTAAAGATAATGTTTCTATGCATCACATAGTACTATTTTCAGCAAACCCAATTAGCTTGTGAAATTACAGGATGTGTGCAATCAATGGACAAAAGATTTTCATCTTCTTATTTCACATGCTTCTTATTAATTTTGAAAAACTATGTTTCTAAGGCTATAACCATTGTTTCAGATATAAAATAATAAATTCTGAGAGCAACCATCATGTTGAAGAAATACAATGTTAGAGCAACCATAGTTTCTGGCCTGTATGCAGGGCGAATTGCTAAAGAAATTGTGGACTTCAATAACATCCCTTTACTTCAATTTAATGTTCAATTTAATGTTTACTTCAATTTAATTTAAAATGTATGATGCTGATCCTGATGTCACCACACCAAGGAAAACGCATAAGGTACGCAAGGATCTCTCAAGTCCAGATATTGTACACAGAATCCAAGAGATCATCAAAGAGGATCCAGGACATTTACCTTGACATTTTGAGAGAAGTATTTGTACCATGGATGAAGCAAGTCACAAATGGACATCATTTTATCTTCCAACGAGATGGTGCACCAGCACATAATGCCAAAAAGGGGCAAGAATTTCTCAGTGTCAGTGTTCCTGAATTCTGGTCATAGGAAATCTGGCTGCCTAGTTCACCAGATGCAAATCTATTAGACTATTATGTATAAAGCATTTGTGAAAGAGAAGTTAATAACAACCTCATTCTAATGAAGAGGCTGTTGAATCTAAGATTGATAACATGATGATGTCCATGGATAAAGAAAAGTTAATGAGGAGATGGCAGTTAATGGCAACAGAGTAGAGAGCAGTGCTGATGGTGTTCTCCAGTACCAGAGCAGCTGGAGGATAGGCTAGGGAGCGCGAGACATCTGCAGGTCCATAAGAATTGGAGCGGTCAGCATCTGAACTCAGGGGAGCACAGCCCAGAGGCAGCAGAGGCCTACAGGAGAGCAGCCCACAGGCCCAGAATACAACCAAAGAGCCCAAATAAAGGCGACAACAAGAACAACAAGTGGAGAAAATCTGGGAGAATGCAACATTGAACTCCACAAATCTCCTAATACAGAGGGGTGCACAACTAAGGCAAGGAAGCAAAGCAGATTAATCCAAGGAAAAAACAAAAAACAAAAAGCAAACAACAGACACCCAAAATGGGGGAAAAAAAGAATCAGTCCATCACCAAAAGGAAAGGAAGAATCCCCAGAAAGACCACCAAATGAAACAGAGGCACCCGAAATGTCAGATAAGGAATTCAAAAGAATGATGATAGAGAAGCTCAAAGAGCTTAGCCAGCTCAAAGAAAACTATAAACAACTCCAGGGAAGTTACAAGGAACTTACTGAGAGCTACAACAGCATAAAAAAGGACATATAAACTATGAATAAGTGCCAGGAGGAAATGAAGAATACAATTTCTGAATGGAAGAATACAGTAGAAGGAATCAACAGTAGGCTAGAGGAAGCAGAGGTTCGTATTAGCAAGTTGAAGGATAATGCAGACAAATACTCCAAGACAGGATAAGAGAATAAAAAAAGGTTGAACAAGATTGAAGAGGGTTTAAGAGCTGCAGGACAACATGAAACCTAACAACATCCCTATCACAGGGATACCAGAAGGAGAAGAGAAACAAGGAATGGAAAATCTGTTCAAAAATGTCAAGATAGAAAATTTCCCCAACATGATGAGTGAAAACATTAATCCAGTTCAGGAAGCACAGAGGGTCCCAATGAAGAACAACCCAAACAGACCAACACCAAGGCACATTATTATTAAAAAGACTAATTTCAAAGACAAAGAGAGAATCCTAAAAACATCAAGAGAGAAAAGACAAATAACATACAAGGGGGCTCCAATAAGGCTATCAAATGATTATTCAACAGAAACAATTCAAGCCAGAAGGGAATGGCAAAATGTATTTCAAGTAATGATAAACAAAGGTCTGCAACCAAGAATACTCTACCCAGCAAGGCTCTCATTCAATATAGAAGGAGAAATAAGGAGTTTTCAAGACAAAAAAAAAAAACTAAAAACTAAAAACTAAAAAGACTAAAAGAATATATCTCTACCAAACCAGCATTGCAAAAAATGCTAAAAGGTCTGCTTTAAAAATAAATAAATAAATAAATAAATAAATAAATAAAATGAAGAAACAGAGAAAACCAAAGAGGAATACAGATACAAAGGAAGAAAATGGCAATAAATAAATATCAATCAATAATAACCTTAAATGTAAATGGATTAAATGCACCAATCAAAAGCCATAGGGTAGCCAAATGGATAAGAAAACACGACCCACATATATGCAATCTTCAAGAGACCCACCTCAGAACAAAAGATCAACACAGATTGAGAGTGAAGGGATGGAAAAATATATATCAAGTAAATGGACATGAAAAAAAAAGCTGGAGTAACAATGCTTATTTCAGATAAAATAGATTTTACAATGTAGGCAATAAAAAGGGACAAAGAAAGACATTATATAATACTTAAGGGAACAATCCATCAAGAAGAAATAACTCTAATAAACATATACACACCTAACTATATAAGGAGAATCTTGGAGGACTTTAAGAAAGATATAGATAGCAACACATTAATAGTAGGAAATTTTAATATCACACCATCAACAATGGACAGATCTTCCAAACAAAATATCCCCAAAGATGTTGTGGCTTTGAATAATACTCTAGAGGAAATGGACCTAACTGATGTATACAGTGTCTTTTACCCCAAATAAGCAAAATACACATTCTTTTCCAATGCACATGGATCATTCTCTAAGATAGACCACATGGTATGTCACAAGACAAGCCTCCACAAATACAGGAAAATTGAAATCATACAAAGCATCTTCTCAGATCACAATGGCTTGAAACTAGAAACCAACCTCAAGGGAAAAAAGCAAAAATCCTCTAACTCATGGAGACTGAATAACATGCTTTTAAGCAATGAATGGGTTAGCAATGAGATCAAAAATGAAATAAAAAATTTCATGGAAATAAATGACAATAAACACATAGCAGCCTAAAACCTATGGAATACAGCAAAGGCAGTGCTCAGAGGGAAATTTATAGCAATACAGGCCTTCCTAAAAAGGTCACAAGAAGTTTATAAAAACAACCTAACCATAAAGTTGCAAGAACTAGAGGAGCAACAACAAACAAAGCCCAGAGCAATTAGAAGGAAGGAAATCTCAAGATCAGAGCAGAACTAAGTAACTCAGAGATTCAAACTACAATTTGAAGAATCAACAGGTCCAGGGGCTGGTTCTTTGAAAAAATAAACAAAATTGACAAGCCTTTATCCAGACTTATCAAGAAAAAGAGAGAGAGAGAGGACCCAAATAAACAGGATCAGAACTGACAGAGAAAAAATCACAACTGATACCTCAGAAATACAAAAGATTGTAAGAAATTACTACAAACAACTATACGACATGAAATATGACAACCTGGATGAAATGGACACATTTCTGGAAAGGTATAATCTACCAAAACTGAACCCAGAAGAAGCAGAAAGCCTGAATAGGCCAATAGCAACTAGTGAAATTAAAGAAGTAATTCAAAATCTCCCAAAGCACAAAAGCCTTGGATTGGATGGATACACAAGTGAATTTTACCAAACATTTCAAGAAGAACTAACTCCTATCATTCTCTACCTATACCAAAAAACACAGGAAGAGGTAAGACTCCCAAACTCTTTCTATGAGGCCAATATTATTCTAATCCCAAAACCAGGTCAAGACACAACTAAGAAAGAAAGCTACAGTCCAATACCTCTGATGAACATAGATGCTAAAATTCTCAACAAAACATTGGCCAATCGGATTCAGCAGTATATTACAAAGATCACACACCATGATCAAGTGGGCTTCATCCCAGGGATGCAAGGATGGTACAACATTTGTAAATCAATCAATGTAATACACCACATCAACAAATTGAAAGATAAAAGCCATATGATCATATCAATAGATGCTGAAAAAGCATTTGATAAAGTACAGCAACCATTTATGATAAAAATCCTCAGCAAAATGGGAATAGAGGGAGCATTCCTCAACATCATAAAGGCCATCTATGAGAAACCTGAAGCCAACATCATACTCACTGGGCAAAACCTAAAAGCTTTCGCCCTAAGATCAAGAACAAGACAAAGCTGTCCACTTTCTCCACTTCTATTCAACATTGTCTTGGAAGTACTAGCTATAGCCATCAGAGAAGAAAAAGGAATCAAAGGTATCCAAATTGGAAAGGAGGAAGCCAAACTGTCATTATTTGCAGATGATATGATAGTGTACATACAAAACATGATGGGCTCCACCAAAAGCTTACTCAACCTAATAAGCAAATTTAGCAAAATAGTTGGGTATAAAGTCAATATCCGGAAATCAAAAGCATTTTGGTATACCAATAATAAATCAGCAGAAATAGAAGCTAAAAACCAAATCCCATTTACCATAGCAACAAGAAAAATAAAGTACCTAGGAATCAACTTAACTAAGGAGATAAAAGGCCTATACTCAGAAAACTACAGAACAGTGAAGAAAGAAATCAAGGAAGATACAAATAAATGGAAGCATATACCATGTTCATGGATGGGAAGAATTAACATGATTAAAATGTCCATACTACCCAAAGCAATCTACAGATTCAATGCAATCCCAATTAAAATACCAATGATGGACTTCACAGAAATAGAAAAAATACTGCAAAAATTTATGTGGAGCCAAAAACACCCACGAATAGCCACCACAATCTTGAGAAAGAAGAACAAGGTAGGAGGAATCACAATACCGGACTTCAAACAATACTATAAAGCTACTGTCATCAAAGCAGTCTGGTACCGGCATAAGAATAGACATATAGATTGACTTTGGGGGGAAAGGGTGGGTGGGGAGGGGGACAGAGGGGAGAAAAAAAGGGATGGATGTAATACAACAACAATAAAATTAAAAGAAAAGAAAAAAAAAAGAATAGACATATAGATCAATGGAACAGTATAGAGAGCCCAGAAGTTAACCCAGGACTCTATGATCAACTAATATTTGACAAA
Source organism: Noctilio leporinus (assembly GCA_004026585.1). Taxonomy (NCBI): domain Eukaryota; kingdom Metazoa; phylum Chordata; class Mammalia; order Chiroptera; family Noctilionidae; genus Noctilio; species Noctilio leporinus. Next base: position 61,267 of record PVIW01007422.1, read on the forward strand.
GGGGAAGGAATATCAAATGGAGTAAAAACAGTCTCTTCAACAAATGGTGTTGGGAGAACTGGACAGCAACATGCAAAAAGATAAAACTAGACCACCAACTTACACCATACACCAAAATAAACTCAAGATGGATAAAGGATTTAAACATAAGCAGTGTCACCACAAAGGTCCTGGAGAAAAATATAGGCAGTAAACTTTCAGATATCCTACGTAAAAATATGTTTACTGATACTTCACCAAGGGCAAAGGAAATCAAAGAACGAATCAACAAATGGGACTATATCAAATTGAAAAGTCTCTGTTCAGCTAAGGAAAATATCAGCAAAATTCAAAGGGAACCAACTGTATGGGAAAACATAATTGCCAATGATACCTCAGACAAGGGTTTGATCTCCAAAATATATAAAGAGCTAATGTGACTCAACACCAAGGAGACAGACAGCCCAATGAAAAAATGGGCAAAGGACCTGAACAGACAACTCACTGAGGAAGATATACAAAAGGCCCAGAGGCATATGGAAGAATGCTCAACATCTCTAGTCATCAGAGAGATAAAAATTAAAACCACAAGAAGATACCACCTCACACCTGTCAGAATGGCCATCATCAACACATCAACAAACTAATTGTGGTGAGGATGTGGGGTAAAGGGAACCCTCTGCATTGTTGGTGGGAATGTAGGCTGGTGCAGCCACTGTGGAAAACGGTTTCCTTGAAAAACTAAAAATGGAACTGCCTTTTGATCCAGCAATCCCACTACTTGGACTATACCCAAAGAATCCTGAAACACCAATTCATAAGAACCTATGTACACCTATGTTCATAGCAGGACTATTTACTGTAGCCAAGTGCTGGAAACAGCCTAAGTGCCCATCAGTGGTTGATTGGATCAAAAATCTTTGGTACATTTACACAATGGAATACTATACAGCAGAAAGAAAGAAGGAACTCCTACCGTTTGCAACATCATGGATGGAACTGGAGAGTATTACGCTTAGTGAAATAAGCCCATCTGTGAAGGACAAATATCATATGATCTCACCCATTGCAGGACAATAATGAACAAAACTAACAACAAGCAAAACAGAACCAAATATATGAATACAGTGAAAAGGCTTTCAGTGGTGAGGGGAAACGGGGTTTGGGGGAGGAGAGGCAGAGGCATGGAAGGGGAGCAGTTTAGACAAGAACCTCGTATAAAGGAACCATGGACATGGACAACAGGTGGGATTGACTTTGCGGGCAATGGGTGGGTGGGTGGGGGGACTGAGGGTTGCCAAAAGGGGATGGATGTAATACAACAACAATAAAATTTAAAAAAAAAGTTAAATGTGAAACAAAAAAGAAAAGTTAATGACAGCATCCTCAAGATTCCCAAGTTGAGTCTATTATTGCAGAAATGAAGACTTTTTTGAACAATTAGAAAAATAATGACTATGTTTATGTATTTGCCTATAATAATAAATTTATTTCAAAATATCACACATTTGTGGTATGTTGTTTAGTTTACTAAAATTTTGCTGATTGATTGTGTGCATGCTATATATGGTCAATTGTTTTCCATCTGAGTGATTAACACTTTATTCACAAATTCTATTATAATATTTCTCTTTGAAGGAAAAGATATTCAAACTGATTAAGATGATAAGAGTAAGCAGTAACCACAATGAGATGCCTGCTAACAACCATTAGGATGGTTACTACCAGTAAAAACAAACAAACGAATTTTAAAAAACAGGAAACCAATGTTAGTGGGGATTAGAGAAATTGAACCCTTGTGTATTGCTGGTGGGAATGTAAAATAGTGCAGTTCCTGTGGAAATCTGTGTAAATCCATTTCTGTTATATATCCAAAAGAATAGGAAGCAATGTCTCAAAGAATCTGGACAGTTAAAATTAATTAAGTGGCGGACAGAGGGGACCAAAAAAGGGGATGGATGTAATACAACAACAATGAAATTAAAAAAAAAATTAATTAAGATGATATTTTTAACTTTATATTATGTATGTGTTTATCAAAATAAAAAAGATCAAGGAGCATAGGAATGAAAAATAATGGCTAGAAATTTTTAAAAACAGTTATTTTTATTCTCTATCAAGGTTAATATAACATAATGGAGGAATAAAAAATGAAGGGTAATAGTGCTATCACTTATTAGCTGTGAATTATATGATGTCATCTTTTGATGTTACTGAGGCACAATCTTCTCATTTGTAGAAGAGGTTCATATATGTATCTTTGCCCCACTCCTAGGCTATCATGAAGATCCATACTGGATGTACTTTGTAAACTTGTAAATCCTTTCTAACTCTATTTAATCCAATTGCACTAGTTTCACTCCAGTCTGCGTGTTTCTGTCTCCTATTCTAGATTTCAGCTCATGTGGTTCTTTTGGACTCATGTATTCAACTGCTTCTATTTGTGTGTCTCAGTGGCCCTCAAATTTAAAATTTTCTAAATTGGAGTCATTTTTCTCCCCTCATCCCTTTTTTTGTTGTATAGCAGCATCCCCTGATGAGCAGGTTTTCCTCTTTCCCTCCAAACGATATTCACATCTAATCAAAGGTAAATTCCTGTCCATTTTCTTGCTCACCCTTATACCTGTAATCTCTGGACTCTCTTCCTAACCAATTTTTGTTTTCCTTGTGGGGCTGAGTTTATACTCCACCATATCCAGGAAACCTTTCCTGATATCCCAAACCTACATCAGATATGCCTCCACTGTCCTTCCATCCATTTATTACACTATCTATGCACCCATCATAATGGGAATTACCTGTTCATTAGAATTCCCAACTAGCCTGAAATCCCATGGGGAATATACAAACTATGTCCATCTTACCAGTCTGTCACATAAGCCTTCTGTTGGCTTATAGTGCACCAAGCTTTGGAATGTGAATTTTGAATAAAATAGACATTTCCCCTGCTCTCGTGGAGCCTCCCATCTAGATGGGAGACAGACAATGAGAAATTACACAAAATTTTGGAAATAAGTAAATTGCATGGCAATAATGATCAGGGTCTGGATCATCCAAAATATCTCTGTAAAAATGTCATTTAAGTTAGAACCTGGTCATTGAGAAGGAACCAGCCATGCCCTGGACATAGAGGAGTGTCCTCACAGAAGGAAAAGTCTACAAAGTCCTATAGGCAGAAAGGAATGTGAGGAGTTTAGAGAACTAAAAAAAACATGCGTAGTGTAGCTACTATGCAGGAAAAGGGGAGAGTGGGCCAGATGAGGTAGGATAGATAGGCAAGGGTCATACTATTCACCTTAAACTTGATTTGCAGGACCCTAGAGATCTCTGAAAGGTTTTAAGCAAGGACAGAATAGACACAACCCAAGTTAATTATTTTTAAAAAGATTGTGCTGACCCACTGAAAACTGGCAACTAAGGAAATACATGCAGGCATTCATCCTCTTTCTTGTATGAACTATATTTCAGAGTAACCAAATAGCCCTAGTCAACAGAACTTAACAGAAGAATTTTAGTTATTAAACATAGGTGAAATAGTAGAATTATAAAAACAACATTTTATAATCCCCAAAAGAAATCATTATGATATCAGTTATCAATGAACAAAATCACTGCATGAAAGCTTGTGTGGGACCTTTATCATGCAGGGAAATAAAGCATGAAGTATGAAGTATGTAAAAACTACCAAAGAAGTGTTTTTGCCAAAAAAAAAAAAAAAGCATTAGAAATTATTCAAACTTTTAGAGTTAACTTACAGTTTACAGGGAAACTGGAAGGTGTTTCTAAGACAAGTCAATAGTATGGGAAAATAAAAAAAGAGAATACACAATAATTATGTGTCTAAGAAATACAACAGAGGTTAATTTGCAGTCCTTACTTGTCTCTTGATTCACACAAAGAAGCAAACAGTAACATTTCTGTTGGCTTGCATGGCAGGTCTCCAGCCAGGTTCATAGCTGGAGGCAGGCGAAAGGCAACCATACATTGATGTTTATCTATCTGCCTCTATGCCTCTCTCCCTTACTCTCTGGAAATAATAAATAAAATCTTAAAAAAAAAAACAACTTTTTCACCCCCATCCCACTAACTATACATATCCTCAGAATAAAGGACTTGTTCCCTTAGCACTCTAAGTGCGCTTGGCTTTCTTGGCCCTTTGCCACCCTGGCCTCTGGCCATGCTCTGGGCACTCTTGGCCCCAGGCTACCCTAGGGTGAGCTTGCCACCCTGGCCTTTGGCCACCCTTGATTTTGCTCTCCCACTCATTAATAAGCTTTGTGTGCATGCTAGAAGGCTCACTGATCTGTAATTCTTTACTGCACTTGGGAGAGGAACAAGGGTTTCTCTGATAACAACAGTTGTCCCAAGTTTTCCCCCTTTGCCTCCGCCAGCCCTGCACTCACTTTCTCTAAAGCAATCCCTTTCCCCCTTAGTTTATTTCCATGGGCTGTACATGTAAGCTCTTTGGTTTCACCCTTTCCCATACTATTCTTAACATTCCTATGCCTATTTTATTCCTACCAGTTATGCTTCTTGATCTCTGCACTGTTTCCCGCTTTCTGCCCTTTCACTCCTATAGCTGATAACCCTTCAAATGATCCCCATACCTGTTTCTGTTCTGGTTGTTTGTTTAGTTTGTTTTTGTTTGTGCTTTTATTTTTCAGGTTCTGTTGTGATTGTGTTGTCATTTTGATGTTTATAGTTTTTAACTTTTTTTCTTCTTAATGAAGTCACTTTAACATATAATAAGGGCTTGGTGATGATGAACTTGTCTGAGAAGCACTTTATCTGTCCTTCAATTCTAAATGATAGCCCTACTGGATAGAGTAATCTTGGTTATAGGTTGTGTAGGTCCTTGCTTGTCATGACTTTGTATACTACTTGCCCGTTCCTTCTTAACTGCAAAGTCCTTTTTTTTTTTTTTTTTTTTTAAGAAATCAGCTGATAATCTTATGGAAACTCCTTTGTAGGTGACTATCTTCTTTCCCCTTGCTGCTGTTAATGTTATAAATGAGTAGCTAGAAGGGAAACAAAGGCAGGACCTTCACCATTACAATCTAACAAGAAATTTAATACAGAAGGCTAAAAGCAAAGAGAGACATGTCTCAGCTGCTGGCTCTGTAATCCTGAGCCTGGTTTGATAAGTCTGCTAGGCATTCTGAATAACACAAGTAAACTGTGATAGAGCAGGGGGAAGTTTGTGTGTATTATCCCCACTAGCTGAGAAAAGGAAAACTATGAGACTGTACTTTCATCCCAAGGCCAGAAAGGTGAGAGAGGGTCTACAGTAATGAAAGAAAAAGCCCATAAAAACAACTTTAATTAACTGCCTGCTTCCCATCATACATGCACAGTGAACAAATAGAGTTTGGAACAAGATAATGATTCCACCTAACAGAGACCCTCACACATGCCTAAGTTTAGGTAGTCACACCCTCGCCCAGAAAAAGCTGGCACCACCTTCATCCACCAATCAAACTGTAACTCCTTCACCCCCATCTTACCAACTATACAGTATATGTTCTCAGAACAAAGGACTTGCTCTCTTAATACTCTTAACTATCTAGGCTCTTGTCCCTTTTGCCCCTTGGTAGGGGGGTTGCCTGGTCTCCTGGCCTCTGGCCATGGGACCTCCAAGCACTCTTGGCCCTCTGGCCACCCTAGGATGAGTTTGCCAAACTGTCCTTTGGCCACCCTTGTTTTTGCTCTCCTATTCATTAATAAGCTTTGCATGCAAGCTAAAAGGCTTGCTGATCTATAATTTTTTACTGCATTGGCAGGAACCAGGGTTTCTCTGGTAGCATTAAGACTTCCTCTTTGTTGCCTTGGCTGGTGGCACAGTGGATAAGGCCCTGGCCTGCGAACCCAAAGGTCACTGGTTTGGTTCCCCAGCCAGGGCACATAACCAGGTTGCAAGCCAGGTCTCCAGCCAGGTCTATTCCTGGAGCTGGAGGCAGGTGAAAGGCAACCATACATTGATGTCTCTTTCCCTCTCTCCCTCTCTGCCTCTCTCCCTTTCCCTCTCTTTGGAAATAATACATAAAACCTTTTTAAAAATCTTTAGCCTTTGGCATTTTAATTATGACCTGTCTTGCTGTTGCCCTCTTTGAGTCAAACTTTTTTGGTACTCTGTGCTTTCTGGACTTGTATGTCTGTTGCCTTCATCGAAATAGAAAAGTTTTCTTTCACTATTTTTTCAAATAAGTTTTCAATTTCTTGCTTTTCCTCTTCTCCTTCTGACACCCCTATGATTCATATGTTGGCACTTGTGGAGATATTCCAGAATCTTCTCATACTCTTCTCATTTGTTTGAATTCTTCTTTCTTCATTTTGTTCTGGTTGAATGGTCATTTATTTATTTATTTTTATATTCCAAATCACTGATTTGAATCCCAGCTTCCTTCCCTTCACTGTTGGTACTCTGCATATTTTTCTTTATTAACTTTGTGTAACCTTCACTTCTTTTATTTTTTGGCTAACTCAGTTATTTCTCTGAGCATCCTTATTACCAGTGTTTTGAACTCTGCATCTGACAGGTTGGCTATCTTTTTTCACTTAGTTTTTTTCCTGGGGTTTTGATTTGCTCTCTCATTTGGGCCATACTTCCCTGTCTCAAATTGACAGCCATCTTGTGTTTGCCTCTGTGTATTAGGTAGAGTTGCCACACCTGTTACGTTGTAAGGGGTGGAGCCTTAGGTATTCATCAGTGCTGGGCAACCTGGTTTACCACTTTGTGGTTCTTTATTGTGGGAAGGGGTTAGAAAGTGAACAGTGCCACTTGCTTGGCATTTGCCCCTTTTCCAGTTACTTCACACACTTTCTGTATGTGACTGGCTCTCCTCTATCTTTTGCTCTATTGATGGTCACCAGAGTGGGTGGTTTGCCTATATGCTAGGGCTGTGAGGGCACTCTAGATGGACATTCCTGAGAGCTGGGCAGTTTCTTCCACCACCCAAAGCCCCTCTGGTTTCCACAGCCAGAAGCAATGAGGCTTTATTTTTTTTCCTGGTGCTGGAACTTTGAGCTATGAGGTCTAGCCTGGGGCTGGAATTGCTCCCCAGGTGTCCCTCCCATCTTTTAAAATTTTTTATTGATTTATTTTTTAGGTTTTATTATTTTTAGAGAGAGGGGAAGAGAGAGAGAGAGGCAGAGAGGGAGAAAGACATCAATGTATGGTTGTCTTTTACCTGCCTTCAGCTACAGACCTGGCTAGAGACTTGGCTTGCAACCTGGTTATGTGCCCTGGCTAGGGAATCAAACCTTTGGGTTTGCAGGCCATTACCTTATTCACTGTGCCAACAGCCAGGGCCTACCCTCCCATCTTTTATAATGTGGGGCACTTGTTTAGCTCCCTTGCCACTGCTTCCCACCACTGTGACCACACTCATCCTGTCCACCCTGGGTTCCTGGCTCTGCCCCTCCTACCTATCTGTATAAACACTTCCCTTTTAAATGTTTAGTTGTCAGGCTTCCATATAGTTCAATTTTATGGAAATTCTATTTTTGTTTGTTTGTTTTTATTTTTTATTTTGTTTTGAGATAGTTGTAATCCTTAATGGTTATGTAAGGAGGTGAGGTGTGTCCACCTATGCCTCCATCTTGACCAGAAGCTGATTTTCTACTTTTCTAAAATTCATTCCTTATAAGCATTAGAAAAGGTGCATAGTTGCCTACTGTGGCAAATTTATACATTTGAAGAAGGAATAGTGTATTGGAAGGGATAACAGAAAAGCTATATTTGAGGAATTAAATAATATGAGTTGTAATGTCAACAGTTTTATAATAAAGTATACATATGGTACAAACTATCCCAAATTAGTTCCATAGGATGTTCAGAAATTTGGGGGTATAGGGTAGATGGTGAGAGGGGAGGAGTTTATTCTCTACTAAAATATTAGAAAAAAAACAGGATTATATGTTTAAACATAGATTTCTTCACTACAGAATTTCTCAGAACCTTAATTATATTAATGTTTATAGGTATAGAAAGTTTCCATAGGAAGAAAAATTTTAAAGATTTTATTTATTTATTTATTTTTAGAGAGAAGGCAAGGGAGAGAGGAAGAGAGGAAGAGAAACATCAATGTGTGGTTGCCTCTTGATTTCCCCCAACCAGGGACCTGGCTTGCAACCCAGGCATGTTCCCTGATTGGGAATTGAACCTGGGATTCTTTGGTTCACAAGCCAGTGCTCAATCCACTGAGACACACCAGCCAGGGCAGAAAGAAATATGTTTGATGATCAAACCCTTTGCTTCTCTCACTTATTAATAACTCATTGGAACATAGTTTGGGGACCCCAACACCATGAAGATTGAGGCAGAGGTTATGAGACAAATTTTATTTGGTGTCACATAATTGTGCAAAGCAGCATTTTCCTTTAGTTTTAACTTCTTCATTTGTAAAATTAGAGCCTTGCCACCTAGTTTTAGATACTAGTGGGAGGCAGATAATTTCCACTTGTGTAAGTCCTCTCAGTTTTGGAAGCAACTAGTTTGCACATGCCAGTTAGGAAACATTGCAACGAAATGTTTCTAAATGTGTCTCAGAAGTCTCTGACACAACTCATGTCTTCCTGGCAGCATGGAAGTAGTTGTGTACACACATATGTGTGGTTGCGTTTGACATAGGCTATGGCTGTCGTTTGCCAATCCAGGATAGTTCTCCAAAGAAAGACACCAAGAACTTGTTCTTGACATGGGATTCCTGGATCTATGTACTTTTCATGTTTCTATAAACAGATTCCTTAACCACATCTCCTTCATTAACTGTGGAATGAATGTATTTCTCTTCTTCCATCTCCTTCAAAAGCAAGTAACAATGCTTAAAATTAGGAACATTTGATAATTCATCCTGGTAACTTGGAGGACAGCTTTAAATACATTTATTTTAAAAATCATTACCATTTGTGAAGGGAAAGATAGATCAAAATAAGCTCCTAAAAGAAAAGAAAAAGAGGAAGAAAGAAAAGAGTTTTGAGAGGCTCTATAGTCTGTGTTATCATGTAGCAATATTTAAATGTTAGATGGAATTAATTAAATATCAGCTATTTAGCCAGATGAATCAAAAATTAATTTAATAAAAATTTTGATACTTTCATACTATCAAATATCTAAGATTTTAAACTTATAAAACCTTAAGTGTAGATTTACAGCTCTTAAACATGTATCTTTAAATTGGAGTCCCTGTACCCTCTGTACCACTACTCTTTCTTGAGTTATGGTACAGAGGGTATAGGGACTTGACTTATGTGTTTGTGGGAAACATCCAGTGCACTGAGACACTTGGTTGAAATTTCAGATTTTGGTTAAGACAAAAGAAACAACCATTTCACATCTGCCAATGTGGCCATTTTAAACATATACAAAAAAGTTAGCTATAGTACTCATTCTATTTTATTACCATGAATAAAATCACTCAACTAATTTAATTTTCAAGAATTCAACATTTATGTAGCTGCAGTATAAAGCCTGACTACCCATTCTTCTGTTCAAAGTCCTCTACAACCAGGCGGTAGCTTTTCAAAACTTTATCCACCTCCTTCCAGCTGCCTCCGTGATGCACCCTTTACTGTTCTCAGAAATGCCACACTATCTCATCCTTTTCCCATTTTCCTCTCCTTTGTGAAACCCTAAGAACTTTTCAATTCCAGCTCAAGTCCTTCCCATAGATATCTTCATAGATAACCCCAAAGCAAAGTGATAATTTTGTCTCATAACTCTTGATATATTTACTCCTGCCATGAATCATTTTTAACCTAACAGATATTACCTTTGGGTTTTTTTTTTTTTTTTTGATAAAAAGAAAACTGTACAAGTAGAGGTTATAAACTTATTCACCACGTCTGAAAGTTTGTGTGTGTGTGTGTGTGTGCGTGTGTGTGTGTGTGGCAAATATGTTTTCCCATACAGTTGATGGCCTTTTAATTTTGCTGGTGTTTTCTTTAGCTGAAGAGAGACTTTTCAATTTGATATAGTCCCATTTGTTGATCTCTTCTTTTATTTCCTTTGCCCTTGGTGAAGTATCAGTAAACATATTTCTGCATAGGATATCCAAAAGTTTACTGCCTATATTTTTCTCCAGGACCTTTATGGTGGCACTGCCTGTGTTTAAGTCCTTTATCCATCTGGAATTTATTCTGTTGTATGGTGTAATTTGGTGGTCTAGTTTTATTGTTTTGCATGTTGCTGTCCACTTCTCCCAACACCACTTGTTGAAGGGACTGTTTTTACTCCATTTGATGTTCCTTCTCTTTTTGTCAAATATTAATTGACCGTAGAGTCTTGGGTTTATTTCTGGACTCTCTATTCTGTTCCATTGATCTATATATCTATTTTTATGCCAGTACCAGACTGTTTTGACTACAGTAGCCTTGTAGTATAGTTTGATGTCCGGTACTGTGATTCCTCCAACCTTGTTCTTCTTTCTCAAGATTGCTGTGGCTATTTATGGGTGGTTTTTGGCTCCATTTAACTTTGGAAATATTTTTTCTATCTGTTTGAAGTACATCATTGGTATTTTAACTGGGATTGCATTGAATCAGTAGATTGCTCTGTGTAGTATGGACATTTTAATGATGTTAATTCTTCCCATCCATGAACATGGTATATGCTTCCATTTATTTGTATCTTCCTCAATTTCTTTCTTCAGTGTTCTGTAGTTTTCTGAGTATGGGTCTTTTACCTCCTTGGTTAAGTTTATTCCTAAGTACTTTATTTTTCTTGTTGCTATGGTAAATGGGATTTGTTTTCTAGTTTCTATCTCTGGTGTTTCATTATTGGTATACAAAAATACTTTTAATTTCTGGATATTGACTTTATATCCAGCTATTTTGCTAAATTTGCTTATTAGGTCAAGTAAGTTTTTGGTGGAGTCTACCAGGTTCTGAATGTACACCATCATGTCATCTGCAAATAATGACAGTTTGACTTCCTCCTTTCCAAATTGGATCCCTTTGATTTCTTTTTCTTCTCTGAGAACTATGGCTAGAACTTCCAAAAAGATGTTGAACAGAAGTGGAGAAAGTGGACAGCCTTGTCTTGTTCCTGATCTTAGGGCGAAAGCTTTTAGTTTTTTCCTGTTCAGTATGATATTGGCTTCAGGTTTCTCATATATGGCCTTAATGATGTTGAGGTATGCTCCCTCTATTCCCATTTTGCTGAGTGTATTTGTCATAAATGTTTGTTTTCTTTATCAAATGCTTTTTCAGCATCTATTGATATGATCATCTAGTTTTTGTCATTCATTTTGTTGATGTGGTGATTTACATTTATTAACTTGCCAATGTTGTACCATTCTTGCATTCCTGGGATGAAGCCCACTTGATTATGATGTGTGATCTTTTTAATGTACTGCTGGATCTGGTTGTCCAATATTTTGTTGCAAATATTAGCATCTATGTTCATCAGAGATATTGGCCTATAGTTTTCTTTCTTAGTTGTGCCTTGACATGGTTTTGGGATTAGAATAATTTTGGCCTCATAGAAAGAATTTGGGAATCTTCCCTCTTCTTGGATTTTTTGGAATATGTTGAGAAGGAAAAGGAATTAGTTCTTCTTTTAATGTTTGGTAGAATTCACCTGTGTAGCCAACTAGCCAACTACTCTGGGGCTCTTGTGTTTTGGGAGATTTTAGATTACTTCTTCAATTTTACCAGTTGTTATTGGCCTATTTAGGCTTTCTGCTTCTTCTGGATTCAGTTTTGGTAAATTATACATTTCCAGAAATTGGTCTGTATCATCCATATTTCTTCTCATATAGTTGTTTGTACTAATTTCTTCCAATTGTTTGTATTTCTGAAGTATCAGTTGTGGTTTCTACTATGTCATTTCTTTTTTTTTTTTTTTTCTTTTAATTTTATT
>PVIW01007423.1:0-73073 GCA_004026585.1 Noctilio leporinus
GGGTTAATTTCTGGGCTCTCTATTCTGTTCCATTGATCTATATGTCTATTCTTATGCCAGTACCATGCTGTTTTGATGACAGTAGCCTTGTAGTATTGTTTGAAGTCCGGTATTGTGATTCCTCCTACCTTGTTCTTCTTTCTCAAGATTGTGGTGGCTATTTGTGGGCGTTTTTGGCTCCATATAAATTTTTGAAGTAAATACACTTTTCTTGTGTACATACATGCTCCTCCTCCCTCTCACATGCTCATTATCCCATTCTCAGGTTTTCACACAATTATTTTTTAGCAGGCTTTCCAATCAACTCTATCCACCTCTAGAAGCCCTATATTTTGCCTATACCTACATGTTAGGAGGTTTTTTGTTTTGGGGTTTTTTTGTTTGTTTGTTTTGTATTAATTGTACTTATTTTTTAATAATTAAATTACCTTTTTAAAAAAAAAAAAGTACTAGACTCAAAACATTTAAGAGTCAAACTGACGGGGGAAGGGAGTTAGGGGGAGTGGGGAGGAAGAGGCAAGGAAGGGGAGCAGTTTACACAAGAACCTAGTATAAAGGAACCATGGACATGGACATCAGGTGGGATTGACTTTGGGGGAATGGGTGGGTGGGGAGGGAGACAGAGGGGTGCAAAAGGGGATGAATGTAATACAACAACAATAAAATTAAATTTAAAAAATTTTTTAAAAAGAGTCAAACTGAGAATTTTCACTGAAGTCAGAATGTTGAGAAAATTAATAAGAGTTCACTTAATCTCTCATTTAATAGATGAGAAAACTCGAGGGCCAGAGAACTGAAGTGACTTGGCCAAAGACACAAAATCAGAAAGCTGGTCACAAACTAATCTGCATTTTCTGATTCCAGGCTAAGCTTACTAAACACAAATCACTATAAAATCTTCAGACACTATTTAACAGCATCAGAGGCCTTGTTTGAGGACCTGGAAGACATATTCCATTTTATACCCCTCCCCTATCCTACCAAAAACAACGTTACTTAACAGTGGCTAATTAACACATGCTGGTTTTTAACAAACGCTGATGTAGAATGAAGAATGAACACACATCAAAATTTTTCAAACCTTTCCTTTTCCCCATTAATATTCCATAAAATGAAAATGAAATTTCTAGCCAGTTCTAAGAAGAAAATAACATTTATGGTTTAAAACTAGTATCTGTTTGGATAGCAATAACATTAGCATAAATAGAATAAATAAATTTAAGAGCCAAGTTGCCACTTATTGAATGCCTATTTAAAGATACTGCTATGTTAAAAATATGCACTATAGAGGAGGAAAGAAGAAACTGGCATCAAGGAAAGGATGTTTCAATAGTATGTCTATTATTACATATGAAATAAACTGTAGCAAAACTATACAGTTCATAGCAACACGGTCTAACACTAAAAATTCACTAATCAGCAGGGTGTTGACTGAAAGATGACCAAAACAGATGTCATAATAGTTTTATTTTAATCTAATTTATCATAAAGTATAAACTTAAAATGCTTTATAATTTGAATATACAAATATTTCAAAATGTCCTTAATATTAATCCAGTTGAAAGCAGATACTGTCATAAATAAATCTTTTATGCTTAAAACATCTTTCCCATCTATTATACCAGGCAGGTTACAAAAAAAAAAATTAATGAATGTCCTTTTTTTGACAAATTGCACTATCAATAAAGATATATGGTCTTACCAATCACATATATCAATATTATTTCGAGGGTTTTTGTATTATTTACACATGAAAAATTCCTTGTGTGTTTATGTAGCTTCTGTGCCTCCACCTAAGACATAAAACAATGTGGACCACACAATAAAATTGTAACTTCTGATATGCTACTCTAAAATTATGTAGAAACAATTCAATAATTGTATTTGAACTAAAACAACATAAACAATATTTTAAAGAAATAATATTTCAGCAGCTAATTTCTAGCAGTAAGAAATCTGTTTTTCTCACCTGCACATTTTTAACACACAGTAGCATACTGCAAAATCATGATATGTTGAGCACTTCTAGAATTCAAGAAAATACTTGCAATGTAATTGGTTCCCACAAAAATAATGTAAGATGTCGCTAACATCAGATATTAATTATCCTAAAATTTATATTTGCATAAAACATAATTCTCTTTCACTGATGTTTTGAAGAATGGGATTCTATGTTGTAATGATAAGAAAAGTAATGGCAAGTCAAGTATTTCATGTATTTTAAGACTATAGCATAAAATTAAACCTAAGGCCAAGAACTTTTCTCATAAATGCAAAACCTTCAGCTTGATAATGACCATCCATTCACTAATCTAATCATTCAAAATATTTTAACGCCTATTATCAGCAGTTTTGCTAGATGCTAAGAATAAAAATACGAATCAAAAAAATGGTCACCCTCAAGAACTCACAGTGTAGTAAAGGACTGACTACCCTATTAGATGATTTAAAACAGCGCCCTAAATGATCTGACACTAGTGCACTATTGAGTGGGAGGATATCAGCGAGATGACACTAGACAGCAAAGCAGGGAGAAGTTAGAGACACTGCTGCAGAGGTAGTGGGCAAGTAAGGTGGGCTACATTAATTAGCTGCATCTTTTTCCTTTAGGAAAAAGAAGGAACTAACATCACATTTTCAGAAACCAATGGGAATTATACTGTACATTTCAGATAGAAAGCTATGAAGGAAAATGGTTTTGAAGGTAAACAAAACTGGGAGGAAAAAAATCAGAATTTGGAAGTTCTAAGAATGACAAAGATATCAGTTACATTTATCATACCACATGTATTTTTAAAGTATTTAATGGAGCAATCAGAAAGTGGTTCAAAGACAAGTTTTTTGTTTGTTTTTGGATGAGAGAATCAAACCATTTTCAACTATATTCCTATACATCTTTCCAGTCTGCATGCCTTCTATTTATTTCTTGCCTCACTGCACTAAAATCTAATACAATATTGAATAAAAGTGGTAAGAGTAAACAAATTTTATGTTCAATATTCCACCATTAAATGTTGAAGATGTATGTTTTTTAAAGATAGCACTTAACAGGTTAAGGATTAAATCTTATGATTTTTTTTTTTTTATAAATGGGTATTAAATTTTCTCAAATGTCATTTCCGTATCTATTGAAATCATTGTACGAGTTTTCTCTTTATTCTGTCAATATGATGAAGTAGAGTTTCATTTTAGGATGGTGGCCCAACTGTGTATGGTTGGGATAAACCCCACTTGATTATAATAAATGGTCCTTTTACATATTGCTAGGTACAATTTGATAGTTTGTTAAATATTTTAAGTCTATATTCTTCAGAAATATTAGTCTGTCATTTTTTTTTTCTTGGAAACATTTGTCTGAGTCCCGTGTTGGGCTTATGATGGCCTCATAACATGAGTCAGAAACTATTGCTCGACCTCTGTTTTCTGAAAGGGTTTATGTATGATTAGTGCTCTTTCTCTTGTAATAGCTTCACAGAATTCACTGGTGAAACTATGCAGTTTTCCTTGGAGGAAGGGTTCTTTTCTCTTCTTGTTTCTTTTTTAAGAAATTTTATTTTCCATCAACCTTACTTCCATTTTCCAGTCTGCAGAAGAACAGCTAAGACCCCTCAGTGGCTGTTCCTACTCACTGGATGGCCTGCGCGGCCGGGCTGCAGACCCATCTCCAGTGCCCGGCTGAGCACCACCGGCTTCAGGAGGGAACTGCTGGGGAGGCTCAGGGGGCACCAGTCTGCGACCTCAGGCTGAGCAGCGGTGCTCGGTAGCCGGAGCAGTGCATCCACCCTGAGATGCCTCCTTGGTCACAGCCTTCCAGCAGCGCCTGCTCTTCCTTCTCAAGCCCTTCAGGAATCTGTAGACGCAGAGATCAGGCAGGACCTCCCGTGGGTGTTCCCAGGAGATGGGGCCACACGTGTGGAGTGCGTGCTTCCAGGGGCCTCATCTACCACGTGAGACACACGGAGTAGCCCTGTTGTGGTTGCCGGGGTTGGCAATGTCCACACAGCTCAGAGGAGAATCTGGGTGACCTGGAGCAACGGCAGGCGGGTGAACAGAAGACGCCTCTGTGAGAGGCTGGTGGTCCGTCCTGGGATCAGAAACATGCAGAAGTCCCGGCTCCCAGAAGGCTGCCTGGATCTGGTTAGTGAAGGTTCCAGCAGTGAAGAGTCTGGCAATGGGAGTGACTCCAGTGACAGCAGCACAGCTCACAGGACAAGATGACACTGACTGCAGAAGGGTTTTCAATGGCAACAATAACACGAGCTGAGCTGCCGAGCTGCTGACAGAAGCTTCTTCCAGGTTCTCTTCCAATTTATGATGTAGATGCCATCACTTTTCCTTCTGCAGATGTCCTGTTTCATCTGGAAGTTAAGGTTGGTGACACCTAAGTGGGTTCCTGCTGTGAGGAATCTGAGGGTGTCCTCCTGCCTCATTTGCAAGACAAGGGCTCTGGAGGTTGTGAAAGCTTTTGTTGAACTTACATGGAAACCAAGAAGCCATATGGGCCCCTCTATGGGGAGGTTTTTGATAATGAATTCAATTTCTTTAACCAATATACAGTATAGCTATTTAGATTTTTCTATTTTACATTAGGTCAATTTTGGTAAGCATATTTCATATTTTTTAGTCCTCACTCAAGAATACATTTATTGATTTTAGAGAGAGAGGAAGGAAAAGGGAGAGAGAGGCATCCAGGTGAGAGAGAAATAGTCATCGGTTGCCTCCTGCATGGACCCGGATCAAGGATCAACCCACAACCCAGGCATGTGTCCTGACCAGGAATCGAACCCACAACCATTTTGGTATATGGGTTGAAGCTCCAAATAACTCAGCTCCCCAGCCAGGGCAATAAGCATAGTTCTTAAGAAGTCTGCAAATTTTATCTTAGTTTTATCTTAGTTACTGAATTCATGGCATAAAGCCAATCATAATAGTCCCTTCATGTTCTTTAATATCTGTGGGATCTTCAGCAAAGCATCAATACTTGCCCTTGAGTAAATATCTGTTAAATCCAGAATGTCAAGCAGTACCATTCCCTGCATCTGTATTGACTCTGCTCCATTTATTGTCTACTTTTTGCCATTTCAAAACAACAACTGATTTTTAAGGTACTTTTCTTGAGTTTGTGTTTTCCACTACAGAAAACCAGTCTACCATTACAGAAAGCAGACCTATTTTTTGTTTTAATTTGGATAATTTTATGATACTACTTGAATGAAAATTTCCCAGGCTACCATAATTAAAGTATGAGATCATCATTTCTTTCTACTAAAATTTGTAGAACGTGTTAAATATGTAAAAGCCACTGAATTATAATACAACACTGTGGAATACATGATAGAGTTTTTTTTGTTTGGTTGTTACTGTTTTTTTTTGAGGGGGGCATTGCCATATTACTCTAAATAATGGCATCCTCTCTCTGCCTACATCTTCTTCAAATAATCCTAAAAATTTTCTATTAGATTTGAGCTCAAGGGCAAAAAGCTTCCCTACTTACTTTATTTTGATAAGCTGGGTTTTTGTTTCAGGGTATTTGTGTGTTTACTTGTTTTGTGGCATGTCCTAGTGAGTATTATTCTTTATTAAGAAAGAAAGTTTGTAACAAATGTTATGTAAAAACAACATCCTTCCAAACATGGCTCTCTAGTATTTCTACCATTCACAAAATTTATTGTGAATTTTCCCAAATTTATTAATGAAAAAAGGTAGGAAAGAAAAAAATTAGGAAAGGCTGCTAGTTGTAACTGAATAAATATAAAGTCTGAATAAATTAGTTTCTGAGACACACACTTAAAGCATATACATTATTAAATGAATTAAATCATGTCTTACCTTTTGACAGCTTTGGTCAATGGGTTCCACAGGAATGGCTCTGGGATGGGTTACTCTGACATCATCTCTTGCACATTCCAGATTGGCCCATAATTCAGTTATCAGTGCATTAACAAATCCTAAAAGGAAGTGTTTTACATCACATATAGTATACTATTTCCTTGGATTATGTAGAAAGGATACAATTATCCCTCAGACAAGACAGGCCCATGCTGACCAAATACATATAATAACCTTGAACCTTGCCAGAAATTATATTTGCTATTGTTAATATAATTTTATGTCTCATTATCATAAAACTGTACTGATGAAATTTTCCTTTGAACTGAAGTTTGAGTTCCAGATTTTATCCTCTAGACAGTAACTTCTCAGAGTGTGAGTTTCTGAAAATTACTGATATTTACACTTTACTCTGCAGATGGGCCAACAGTGAATGGCAGACTGAAAGTGGGGTGTGTATGTATGTGTGTGTGTGCATGTGTGCAAAGACATATTAGGGGACAGGGTCGGAACCCGAACAGTATTGTTTTCCTTATTGTAATTAATTTTTGTAATTCCATATGCTTATAATATTCCTCAAATTCACACAACTTTTGGCTCAGTACAGTCTAAATTCTCATGAGTCAGATGCTACATATCTCGATGAAAGTGATTAAGTGATTATTAAATTCCTTTATGAAGAATCATATCATACGGAAACCTGTAAAACAAAACATCTAATCACCAAAGCAGTAATTTTATAACAAAAACATTTAAAGGGAAAGCATCCCAGAGGTATAAAAAGAAGACTGTAGGCTCTGAAATTGAGACTCTCAGGGTTCAAACTAAAAACCCAACAGGTAATTGGTGCATGCCTTAGAAAAGTTCCTTGGCTTTTCAAAGCATCAGTTCCACCATTTAAAAACTGAAAAAGTGCTATATTCAAGGGTTGCCATGAAGTATAAATGGGGTCATACCTGCAGAGTTCCTAGAATATGTAAGTCTTCATTTCTTTGTCCTATGAAAAATTGCATTGAACTTTCTCATGAAAAGTTTGATGTGATGAGCTTCAGAATTTTAATAACTTGACCAATAGGGAAATTTGAAAGAAATCCAAATGCTTTAAATTAATGTACCCTTAGTACTGAATAAATTGGATTTTATTCTAAGTAAAAAATAAAAAATAAGTGGTTCAGTTTAGGACAACTTCTGCCAGAAAACATGTTTGATAATATAAGTAGTCCAAGTTAGTTCAGCCAAAAAATATTCAAAATATGCTATAAGAAAATAGTTTTATTTAAAAAGAGAATCAGCCCTAGCTGGTGTGGCTCAGTGGATTGAGCACCAACCTGAGAACCCAAGTGTTGCTGGTTCAATTCTAAGCCAGGACACACACCCAGGTTGCAAGCAGGTCTCCAGCCAGGTCCCCAGCTAGAGGTAGGTGAAAGGCAACCATACATTGATGCTTTACTCCCTTTCTCCCTCCCTCCCTCCTCCTCTCTCTAAAAATAATGAATAAAATCTTTTTTAAAATAAAAAAATAAAAAGAGAATCAATGGTGATCACTAACGTTATGATTTATCAACTTGAACCCTTGAAAAATATAATCATAGCATCTCTGTTTAAGGTTACACCTTGTCTCCAGTTCAGGGTTCAGATAATCTGAAGATATGATATCTTAAATTCCCAATACTTGAACTTTTACTTAGAAATCCAATCCATAGTGGATGATATAGGCAACTGCAAACTGCAAAAGTAGTGGTGAAAGTTAAGTGGCAAAAGGGAAGCTTTGAAGAAAGCAAGGGGAAGAAATAGGGTAAAGAAATGGTATGTATGTGTAAAAACCATTATGATAGTAAATTCTGATACATAAGTCACTGAAACAGAAGCAACTGTACCAAGAGAGAGGATGATGCCCTTCTGATTTGTAAGATAAGGGCAACTTCTTAAAGCACCAAGTATTTCTCTCCGTTTAGTTCATTATGTGCCATTGTTCTGATTTGTATATAGTTCACAGGAAAAAAGGAGTCTCGGTAGAATTTTATGGACAAGAAGAAATAAAAAGGAAGCCCTCTAACTTTCTCTTACCCAAGGCCTAACTTGGAAAAAATAACTTTAATATAATATCCTGATATTTAACCATACCAGTTCATTGGATTGCTCATTTTATTAAAATTATAATTCTAATTAAAGGGAAAAACTTACCTGAACTTTGTAGCGCTATTGCACCTGCTGCTGTTGATGCTATTTGTGTAACCAAAACCCCACAGTCAAACTTTTTATGCCTGCTGATCTGAACAACATAAATAAGGAACAATAGTGAGGCACAGGAAAGCACAGGAAAATACAGCATGCTAATATTTTACTTACCTGATACATGCCGAGTTACTGATTTTTCAATATATAACACTGAACATTATTTCAAGTCAAAATAATAAGAGCAGCAAAAACAAACTCAGAAAATATAACAATTAATGAGTTAGTACTTTAGACAATTTTATTTCAGATCTAGATTCTGGTCCCAGAAAGGAAACTGAGTAACTTTTCAACCTTGAACAAATCACTTCCCTCTCTAGGTCTTAGTCTCTTTATACACAAAATAAGGAACTCTGACCATATGTCAAGGAAGATTCCTTCCAACTCTAAATTCTATTATCTTACTGTTCAATTCTTTAGATTGAAATAAATTTGTATGGGCTGCCAGTTTTTTAACTGGGCTTTTAAGTAAGTAATCAGCTTTTAAAAGTACAATGGTTTCTTCTTAAAAAGACAATTCTTTTTATAGGCAATGGGATTATTTTCCCCCTAAGGAGAATTTTATACATAAAATACACACCAACAAAGAATGTTTACCATTAATATTCAAGTTCTTAAACAGTGTTGTAGAATACCTTAAAGAATTTGATATTTCACAGAGAGATTATGTATGTATTCATGCTAAAAAGTACAGAAGTATTTCTCTTAGCAGAACTCAGAATAAAAAAATAACAAAGACATCTAAACAATGTTGTAGAATACCTTAAATAGTTTGATATTTCACAAAGAGATTATACTTGTATTCATGGTAAAAAATACAGAAGTGGGTATCTCAGAATAAGAATCTAATGAAGTCCTTCTCAGACTTGGACTAAGATCAGATTGGCTCATAAAATATTTTAGTTCTAAACAGAAGTAACCATTTCTAAGATACTTTTTCAACATATCATTAAGAGGATGTTTTAATCAAAAATTTAAAATATAAACAGTACATTCAGTTTTAAAGACAAAAAAAATGTAGAGAGAAACTGAAGGGTGAGAGGAAAGAATTAAGTTACTGTCTATTTTTCTGCTCTGTTTTTATCATCTGCCTTCCTTCTTCCATTTTTATGACTCATATTTTCTAATTTCCTTAATCTACCATCTTTTAGTTCTGCAATCAGAACTAACATTGAAGTGAACAAGATAAATGTCTGTCCTTTCCACACCTGCCTTCCTCCATAACAAATGCAAAAACACCTTACTCAGTTGTCCTCACTTCCCTGCTGATTCAGACATAAGAAGCCTTGGGCTTCCCAGAGTCACATGAAGTGCTGAAAAGGAAGGGACAGAGACAGAAAAACCCAGAGAAGCTGGTGATGCTTTGCTAAATAAGATTCAGATTTCAGGGACACTAAAATACACATCTGAGTTCTAGTCCTACTCTGTCATTTAGTAGAGCATGAGCAGATCATTTAACCAGCCTGGGTCTCCACTTTCTCTTCAGCAAAATTAAGGATATGGCCTAATTGCTTTGTTATATGGTGAGGGTCTAAATTTTTTAAAAATGTGGATAGCATAAAGCACCATAAAAGCATTATAATAATTTATGAGGTTATATAAGTTTCTGAGGTCTAGGGAACCTAATTATCATAAACCCATGAACTAATATTCATATATTTTATTTACAAGGAGACTGTCAAGGCCCTTCCTCCGAAACTATTTATTCTTCTTAAGTAAAAGCACCCCTAAAATGTTAATTATTTGGTTTTTATAGGCTTTAACAAAAGTAGGAAATTAGAACTGGTGACTAAGAAAGAGCAAATATAATGATACTCATAATCAGGCAACCTAGTTATACAAATACACAACTGCTTCCAGAAACAGAGAAAAACACACCTATGATCCTAAAACCTCAGAAGTCTTAGATCTTCACTTTGACAGTATATACCTCTATGGCAGAATACACCTCTATGACCTCTCTCCGAGAAAAGGCTGTATTACATTGTAAATTTTATTTAACAGTAGCAATAACAAAATTCCTCTACAAATATCTGTTTCTTCTAAAATGTGAGGCCTACACTCTCATTGACACATACACTTAACCTCAATTGATTTTTCTCCTGGAGTTTCACCCAGTTTTAGTATATCCAGATGTTTTAATATCATATTTATGAAACATCTGGATAATTAACTGAATTTTTCAATTGCATCTGGATGTTTGTTATCTGAAAGATACTGCCATAGATACCGTTATCAACTTGCTAATGCTTTCCTACAAAAATATCAAGTGCAACATTACAATGCTATATGGCTTTTTAACTCAGGTTTAACAACCTCTTCACGCACAGAAAGCAGGATGGTGTTCTTAATGGCTTTTAAAGCAACAAAATTTCCTTCTGCCTATGGCAGATGGTAATTCATACCTGTAATTTTTTTTTGTATCGACTGAACATAAATGTCACACATTCATTGATGGCATCTGTTTTTTGAAGAAGTAGTAGTCCTTTAGGAGTGGCAGCAAAATTTAGTAAACCATCTAACAAATTTTCTTCCCAAGCCATACTGAAATAGATAAAAGAAAGGTATGTTTCTTTATTACACTCAAACTGAAAAAGGAAATAGCTTAGCATAACACTGTTGGTAATTATATTTATAGAGTACACATTGGTTAAAAAATAATAAATGTTTTAAAATATAATGAAAAGCATAATTTCCTTAATAGTGAGTTCTTTTATTCTTATACTTTCTATCCCAATAATTTTTCTTCTGAAATCAAATATTCAGTGTACATGCAGGAATTTTTTTTTTTTAAGATTTTGTTTCACCTGCCTCCAGCTACAGACCTTGTTGAAGACCTGGCTTGCAACCTTGTTATATGCCCTGGCTGGGAATCAAACCAGTGACCTTTGGGTTTGCAGGCCGGCACCTTATCCACTGTGCCACCAGCCAGGGCAGCATTTTTATTATACCTAGGTTCTCTTACGCATGTTTCACTTCATTCTATCTTCCTATTATAATTCTGTTGTTCTGGATACCCTACCCTAAACTCTCTATTATTTTGAACTTTTACTTTCTTTTTATTATAGAGTATCTGTCTTCTGACTTTCCAAAGTGTACTAGGCATGCTATCTTTATCTTCATAGGTTTTTAATTACACTTTTGGAGGACAACATTTTTTTTTTCTCAGAACACTTCTAACAGGAAGGCTAATAACATTCTCCAGAGAAAAAAATCTGAAGCAGTCACAAGACACACAGTTAACAGGACAGTTAAAGCTAGAAATCTGGAAATACAGAAGAGGATATGAGAATTTCACTTTACAGTACCAGAAGTAAGAGAAAACATACTCTCTACAGGATATTCCTACTTGTCTGGAAAGAAACTGCGGAGAGATTAAAATAGGTCAAAAATGAATGCTTAAGTGTACAGTAAAAAGGATGCCTTTTCCTACTCTCCCCAGGGAGTTTCAGAAGTCTAGTTTGGAACTGATTTTAAGATTTGAAATTCAGGACATTTGTGATTTAAAAAAATACTGCGTTTTGACACATATCCCTCTGTGGAAAGGGCAGGCAGCTGCAGCACGATCACCCAGACATTCCTTGAGGAAGAAGAGCCTGAAAGCCAGACACAGCCAGCCCTGGCGCCAGAGCGCCCTGGAGCCAGAGCCTCAGAGAGGGCCTGGGAGGGGGCCTGAGAGGGGCCTGAGAGGGGGCCAGCTCCGGAGCCCCAACAGCTCCTGAGCCAAACGCTGGATTTCTTTTTACTGCATTGGCCCTGGAAGCATTCAGTGCGTGAGCCAATCCCGTCCTACACCGTTCCCATTGCTTCAGCAATCTCCTCCTACTTCTCCCCAGTGATCTTACAGATCTCTCTGTATCCATGTAAAAAACATACAGGATAAGCTCTAAGCCATGGTCAAGGAAAGAATCACTGAACTGAACTGTAGGTAGGTAAGAAATGTTTTATAAAAAAATAAACACAGAACAGAAAACTGAAAGGCCTCAATGCACATCTAATAAAAACTCCAAGAGAAGAAAATGGAAAGAGTATTTGAAAAGAACATGAGAACTTTCTAGACTTGAAGAAAGACTCCAGCCTTTGGATCAAAAGAGCATTCAAAGTACTAAGGAGCATCAACTTAAATCACACAGAAATAGCAAATATCCAAAGAAGAAATGATAAGCTATGACAGAGAGAGAAGATATGAAAGAAAACCAATTATACTAACAAACTGATCAATTACTACTTACTCCAGATGAATATAAATTAATTACATGGCAATAATACTGACACATTTATCAGTAGTTACTTATTCCAGAAGACAACAGAGTAATAGCATCCAACACTGATGAGAAGTAATTGTCTATCACAACTCTTACACCTGGAAAAACTACCATGCGGCAGAGAAGGTGAGGCTGGGCAGGGCTGGTGCCATATGCTGGCATCACACTAGTCTAATTAACTGGCCTAGAATCTTCTAACAAACTACAAGGGAACCATCAATGCCTGTCTCATACTAACTTTACAGCTAACACAGAAGAGCAGAAGACAACTATTATTTCTAAGTGGTAATTTAATTTTGATGACAAAAATGATCAACATTTTGACTATTACCAAAAACATGATTAATTCTTTTGTTGAAAAAACATGAATGTGAGATATTGGGGGAGCCTCCTTTTTCCCCTGGCACCCAGTTTCCACACAAAGCACAGCCCCTGCTTGTCTGTATACGATCACTCCTCCCTCCCAGGGAAGAAGAAGGGTTTCAAGATTTGGAGGTTGACGGAAGCATGATGGCTCAGCACCTCTCCCCCAGGCCACTTCCTCTTTGTGGCCCAGCTCCCCGTAGGAAGCTCACATTCCACTCTCTTTTACTATATGTGTAAGCTTGATCCTCGTAGGCATGGCCTTGGAGGCAATCCTATGGTTGCCCACTGTGGATTGTCACAGAGGGCAAATCTGCCTTCAGATCAATTTCTAGGAAGTGTATGTTATTCAATGTTTTGATTTGCTTGACTTTTCATCTCTATTAATTGGTTCACAATTCAGGAGGAAAGGAGCAGTGTATAATTAATTAGTAGTGCCCTCAGACTCTGACATGGAAAATATAAAATATTTCTGACAGTAAAATGTGTTAAGTACATTAATCATGTTCCCTCTTACTTCTAGCCTAGTGACCATGTTCACAAGGAATAATCTTCTCCCCTTTTTAGACAGTTATATCCATCATTCTTTTTTACTTACTTTACAACAACTTCTTCTGGGGAGATTTCCCCTATAAATTCACCCCCAATGGACCTTATATGACCACTATTATATAAATTTAACATACTATATTGCTACATTGTATTTATTTACTTGTATTCTACAGTAGACAATAAACTCTCCAAAGTATATATATATATATATATATATATATATATATATATATATATTAGTCTCAGAACTCAGCAAAAACTCGCTCCATAAATAACTGAATGAGGACAAAATTAACTCATGAAAATGAAAAATCACAAGTTCTAAAAATGATCTAAAATTTACCTCAAAAATGAATTGCAGAGATGTTTTTCTCCCTCCCTCATCAAAGAAAAAAATTCCAGTTGATTTAAGTCTATGACAAGTATATCAGAAAGTAGTTAATTCTCCAAAAATTACCTATAATTATTTGTTGAACTAGGACATTGTTAAAAAATGCAAAAGCCTTTTTGTTTGGTTTCTTTTGAACTATGTCCACATAAAAAGAAATGTTAATTTTGTGTTTCTCTTAAGAGTATTCCTCAAGGCCCTTCTCTCTAATTATGATCTCTGTAGACTATACCAGCACTCAATGAAGCAGAGAATCCAGGAACGTATATTACCACATCTTAACTTTATATATATATACATATATATATATTTTCCCCCCATTAATCTGACTCTATAACCTACTGATATTTGTGAAGAAACATGGAGACTTCTAAATTAAAAACAGGTATAAATGCTGATATGAATAATTTCTCCTCCAAAGTCTTAATAAAATGCAGTCTCAAATGTTTCAAAAAATACTCTAAATATAAATGGACTCTTCTGGCATTTGAAAACACTTTTCTTCTACTCAATTCTCTAGTTAGGTTTCCAATTTTAGTATTTGGTGATTCTCCAAATTTGCTGAAAACAATATAACACATCAAGTTTCCTAACCCAGAACGTAAATACAGAATGAAGCAAACAGAGTAAATATTACTTAGTTTTTTTAAGTTACAAGTATTATATAATCTCTAAACTTCCTACCAGGTATAATTTTCCTTCATGATATATATACAGTTACCTTCCTATAAAATGTTTTTGCTGTAGTAGTCTATTACATTCTATTTTAAAATTATTTCAGCAAATACATATATTTTTAAAAGATTAATTTAATCAATTGTACTTACATATTTTGGGATTCCTGGCTTATCGAAGAAACAGAATCTGAATCCTCTACTGGAGTAGGAATTCTTTCTGATAACAAACTTGTCTAAAATACAACAGATTAGTTTGCACTTTCTTACTGATAAAATTACTCATAGATATCATGTTAAATTTTGGTATTTAATCCTTAAGGTAATTAAAATTAAATTACCTTCAAAAGTTAAATCTGGTTCTTATTTAAATATCATAAAGTATGTATTTCATAAATAAAGCGTAAGAACGGGGAAAAAAGACTGTCTGTTGATATATACTGTTTATTGCTACATTATGATCTATAGTGGTCTTAAGAAAAATCCAACCATCTGTGAAAATTGCTCAGAAATACCTTCTAAATAGAAATGTCAGACTACGTAAAGATAATTTATCTAAGCTTCTCCTACCAGAAGAAAAGACTTTGTAGTACCATTAAATCCTAGAACTGTGTCATACACAGCGGAGGCACTAAAATCACCCAGTGCCAAATTAAAAATCACTGTGTCCCCTAGAGTACTGTGATGCTAAAAAAATCATATTTGGCCTTGACTGATGAGCTCTGTTGGTTGGGTACCATCCTGCAAAGCAAAAGGTCACCAGTTCAATTCCTGGTCAGGACACATGCCTGGGTTGCTGGTTCAATCCCCAGCCAGGGCAAGTATGACAGTCAACCATCAATGTCTCTCTCTCACATCAATATTTCTTTCTCCCTTCCTACCCCTCCCTCTCTAAAAAATAAATAAATAAAATATTTGGGAAAAACAAAGAATGCCTATTTGCCCCAGTAAAATATTCTAACTGAAGTATGACACTATCATAGTGATTATATTTGAAATAAAGATTTGCCAAGAGGAAAAAAGACTTGAAAGTACTTACCTTCTTCCATGCCTTTGCTAGAGATTCATGTAAAGTATAAGGGATTAACATCTGCAAGCCTTCACATGTACCATATATTTGGCAACATGTGGAAATAAAAGCTCCTTTCACCATGGGCAACATTTCTGATCCAGAAAAAATAGAAATATCTTCATCAAGAAGTTTTTTCGAAAACTGGGCTATTATATGAGCACCTGTAGAACTAAAAGATGACACCAAAAGGTAATTCCAATGTTATAAATCCTGTCTTTATAAAGTACTACCAAAATAGACTAACCTTGTCACAAATCCCTCATTTGCTTGGCTTGCTTTTATTGGTCCTCTAGCTTTTGTCTGACATGTCAATATTCTTGTTCCCACCCATATGAAAATGTCTAATAATGAGAATTTTCAATCAAACAGAGGAAAAATATAAAGATAGAAAAAAGCAACAAAACTATACACTTAAATGAACAATATGGGTCCAGGGCCATATATAACCTTCCTTAATTCTATAATGAAAGCATAATACTGAGTTTTCCATTCCTACTATCTGTTACACATTCCTCAATCTATTAACAGAACTTAGTTCCTCCTGTCTCAAAGTCTGGGATACCTGAATAGTAGTAGAGTGATAGACAAGGAAGAACACAGGAAATGTTCAGAATGTGCCAAAGACTGTTCTAATTATTTTAAAGATATTAATTCAATCCTTACAATAAACCTATGGAGTAGGTTTATTATTCTCTTTTTTTTTTTTTTTTTTTTTGAGGATAATTGTATTATTATTATTTTTTTAATTTTATTGTTGTTGTATTACATCCATCCCCTTTTTGCTCCCCTTTGCCCCCTCCCCACCCACCCATTCCCCGCAAAGTCAATCCCACCTGTTGTCCATGTTCATGTTTCCTTAAATTTTTACAGGTAAGCAATTATAGTTAATGCTTACAAAAGCTGAACAACCTGAACAATATCACAAAGCTAGTAAGAGGTGGCACCAAGCAAGACAACAAATTCAAGCTATCTGGCTCCAAACAGCACACTTTTAATAGTTTTTTGATAAAAAAGCAAATAAACAAACAAAAACCATATATAGGATATACCCTCATCCATCCTCAAGTAATATTTGCCAGTCTTATTTGTTCTATTCCTGGACTTTTCCTCACCCTTACTTTGCTGAAGATCATATGATAAATCTCAGATATCATGTTATTTTACCCAGTGTACATCTCTAATTGATAAAGTTTATAAGTCACATGCTAATACCCTCACCTAACAAAATTACAGTTTCTTAATATCTGGTAGTTAGCCCATATCAAACTTTTCCTGTTTGCCTTAAGACTGTCTTTTTAAGAAACTCTGGAGGCAGGAAGGGACTGGCAAGAAGTATTCAAAGTGATGAAAAGCAAGGACCTGTATCCAAGATTAGTCTATCCAGCAAAGTTATCATTTAGAATGGAAGGGCAGATAAAGTGCTACCCAGACAGGTAGGGCTAAAGGAGTTTATCATCACCAAGCCATTATTGTATGAAATGTTAAAGGGGCTTTTCTAAGAAAAAGAAGATCAAAACTATGAACATTAAAATTACAACAAACTCACAACCATCAACAACAGCACCTTAAGAAAAAAAAAACTAAGCCAACAACCAGAATAGGATCAGAATCATAGGTATGGGGATCACTGGGAGGGTTAACGGCTGAGAGGGGAAAGGGGAAGAAATGACGAAACGGTGCATGGATCAGGAAACATAATTGGTGGGAACAAGATAGGCAGGGAAGTTAAGAACAGAATAATATAGAAAAGGGTGAAATCAGGGAACTTATTGGTATGACCCATGGACATGAACTAAGGGGGCAGGTATTGCAGGAGGGAAGGTGAGTCCTAGGTGGAGGGGAGCAAAGGGAAGAGAAATTGGGACAACTTTAACAGCATAATCAATAAAATATACTTTTAAAAACCTAAAAAAACAAAAAAAGATTGTTTTTTTTTTTCCAAACAGGTTTGTTCAAACCAGAATTCAAAGAAGTTCCTAATACAGAATGTATTAGGCTGTTGCGGTTATCTAGGACTCCTTTCTTTCTCCATGCCATTGATTTTTTTGAAAGACAAAGTTGTTCTTCCTGCTCATTCTTTATTTGGATAATTGGATCACCATTATGTCATTTAAAGTGTTCCTCTAGTTTCCCATATTTCCTATAAAGTCAAAGTTATATCTAGAGGCTTAAACTTAAGCTCATTTTATGTGTACATATATGTCTCCCTCCAATTGCTCCTGAGAACCCAGTAAAGTAAGAGTGCAAGTGTACAAAAAGGAAGCAAATCCCTGAATAGTAGCAAGAATGAAAAAAAAAAGGGGGGTTTTTTGTTTTTTAAATTTTTTTCCAAGTACAGACGACATTCAAAAGAGAGCTTTTACAGACTTCTGGGAGGAAAGTAGATAGGGAGGGTGCAGCTCCAGGTTACACAGGCAGAGAAGCCCACAGTGAGGGAGGAAGAGGGGTGGGGAGAGAAGGGGTGGGGTTTAGATGAGGAGCTAGTGTGCAGGATCCATGGACATGAACAAGGAGGTAAGGATTGACTGGGGGAGAGGGGAGGGGAGCACAAGGGAGAGTGACAGAGGAGAAAATGAAACAACTGTAATAAATACAACAATAATAAATTAAGAAACTTTTTTTTTTTAAAGCAGCAGCAGCAGCCCACAGTAAATGACCCACCTGCACTACGAAGGAGGAGACCCCATGGCAGGGCTCATAGTCAGTATGTGCAGCGGGGCCCACAGTGAAGAGGGGTCTGTGATCTGTCACTGCCTGACACTCCTTTATCCCAGAGCGAAACTCTTGAACAAACGTTTAGAGCAAGTAAAGGCTTCTCTAGAGAGAACTCAGCACAGCACCCAAGATAAAAACCACCTTTACTCTGGCATCTGGAATGTCCTTAATATGACAGAAAACTCTGTAATCCACTTATTTTCAGAGAACATCTGCCCATCAACTTGCCACACTGGTCCATACAAATCTGCCAGTCAGACTCTCGCTCAGGAAAGGTCTGTCCAGAAACTCTTACCTCATGAAAAATAAGTGAAGAAGTCTTCTGCATCTCTTTTGTCTTAAATATGGAAGGAACCAGCAATGTGAAAAGACCAAACACCACAGAAAAGCTGATCCCAGAGGAAAAAAGAGGACTCTGGGAATAGACAACACAGTTACCTAACGGGTTCAAAGAGATGTGGAAAGATATCACAGCCACTAAGGAAACACAGATGACCAGGATAGCAGACTACATGTGACAGATCAAACCACATGCTTATCTCAGTGCTCTCCCTGCCAAGTTCCAGGAAAAAAGAGGCTCAAGAAATAAAAGAGATAAACTCACAATGAAAAAAAGAAGAAGAAATAGCAAGAGCCAAAACAAGTCAGAGAGGAAATAAAAATTTTATGAAAATGAAATTCAATGTATCATAAGTGCAGAAAAATGTAGAAGCAAAGCCAAAACACTGCCACTGATTAAGCCAGGAGATGAAACTGAGCAAGGATGCAGAAGGAAGATGAAGTAGTAGTTGGCTTTTCCTTTGTGCACTTTTGTGAGGTTTGACTTCAATCAACCATGTGTGGCTTTGGAAGTTTGAGAGAGCAAAAATATCCCATCTGAAGTGAACCCTCCTCTTCTCATTCTGAAATTAGGTATCAAGACCTACGCTGCCTGCATAGTCCATAATCTTGGTTACTCCTTTAATGTTCTGAAGATGATCTAATATGTTATTAGTGGCTGGTCAAGAAACCTAACTATAACTAGAATTATCCATGTTTCCATTAACAGACATGACATTTTGGAAACTTTGGATCAGACTGACAAACTATGTTTAAAAATCCAAAACAGAACCAAATATATGAATACAGTGAATAGGCCTTCAGTGGTCAGGAGGAAGGGGGTTGGCGGTTGGGGGGAGGCAGAGGCAAGGAAGGTGAGTTTAGACAAGAACCTAGTATAAAGGAACCATGGACATGGACAACAGGTGGGATTGACTTTGGGGGGAATGGGTGAGTGGGGAGGGGGACAGAGGGGAGCAAAAAGGGGATGGAGGTAATACAACAACAATAAAATTTTTTTTTTAAATCCACATATTATTTAAAACAGACACGTACCGTTTTTCTTCAGAAGAGTTCATATTTTCTCCATAGAGAAGTAAGGCAAGCCCTTCTTCTGCAGATGCAATTCTTGCCAAAACATCCGCTACATGAATTAATGCTGTTTCAGAGCAATTTGGAGCAGCCTGCCCATTAAAAAGACAAAATCATATAATTTTATGACACACTAACATATCACAGACTAAAATCCAAGGGTGGTCATGTAATCTAATAAATTTATACTATGACAACAAAAAGAAAGTTACCATTGTTTGGCTGTGAAATGATCTGTCTCAATTAAAAGTGTCATTAGATTGGATTCTCTTTCCAGCATAGTTGATAGGACACAGATTTTTAACACAAATCAGTTATTGTTTATTAAGAGTTGAAAGAATTGCTGCTCCTGTTAAAACTGTATACATAATTCTGGGGGGTAACTACAGTAGCGCCTCTACCTTCATTTTGGCATTTACTTTCCATTCACTGTGTTCCTGGGCAGGCATACCTGGGGATATTCAAGTTCAGGTCCAGGCCACAGCCATAAAATGAGTTGTAACTTGTGGTTGGTGTATGCAATAAATCTAAGCACAATAAAGTAAGGTTTGGCTGCATATGCAATCTAATTTTACTATCATGGTATTTAACACATTATCTTCCTTTTTAAGGGATACCATTCTTTCTTACAACTGATTGGCCATGCAATTCTTCGGCTGGCCAATAGTCAATGATGTCATCTAATGAGAAAACAGGCTGGCTCAATCAGATTTCCTCATTTTTAATTTTAAATAGAAGCACTAAAAATATTTTTGCCAATGTATAGCAAATCAGTACAAAGCAAATACTAAAAACTAGAATCATGTCAATGCTCAAACCCAACCAGGAGCCTAAGTCTACTAAATTTCCTATTCTTTCTGGAACCTACTCATTTACCTGTATCTGCATGGATGCCAGTGCACATATTCTCTATAATAAATCTGAACATATAAACATTGCAAGCAGCATACTCCAATAATTCAGTGAGTTAACTTAACTAATGAGTCAGGCATATTCAGCTACGAATCCTAATTATATTAAACTTAACATTAGTCTATTTCACACTACACGTATACCTTTCTTAAAACAACTTCTCTAGAATACCTGCTTTCTCTCACACAAAAACAAAGTTTTTTAAACTTTCTGTTCCTCATTTACAATGCTTTCTCTTTACTAGTCTGCCTTTCCTATTAAAATAGGCTCCTTAAAAAGCAAAGAATATGACTTAGCCATTTCCACATTTCAGTAACACAGCAAAGAGACAACAATGTAACAGTGACTCAATGCATGACACTGAATGTCTTAAGTTAAATACTGAATGTCTATTATGTACCAGAAGGCTGTTCCTTAATCTCAATAATAGTTACAGCATAAGCACAATTACAGCAGTACATAACATGGAAATATAGCAGGTCCTTGAATAATCTTGTTTCTTCAAAAATACTGATAAAATGCCATGGCAACTTAACTCCTGTTTATGTCAAATACCTTATGGTAAAATTGGTTTTCTTATATGTTGTTTCTCTTAAAGTCACAGAACCTATCAACAAAATGTAGTAGTATTGTATAGAGAAAATAACTTCACTGCTAAAATTGGAAAAACACTTCAGAGAAAGTCATAACCCATAGTCTTAAGACAGGAGTTTTTTTATGTAAACCAATTTTAAGACTTTTGGATGAAGGAAACATGGGCCAACACAGAGAAGTATCATAATCTTGTTTAGAAAATGCAAATGATCTGTTATAACTGGAATAATAGAAAGAAAATAGGTAGAACACAAGAAAATGGAAAGTTTCGCAAATGTCTAGTTAAAAGGTTTGAAATTTGTCTGGCAAGCAAAAAGCAGAAAAGGATTGTGACAACCTATGTGGCAATACAGAGGATACGCTAGAAAGGTGAAAGACTGAAAAAATATAAGAAAATTATTTCAACATTCCAGTCAAAGAATTATTAGAGTTTAAACAAAAGCAGTAATAGTGAGGCTTAAGAGAAATACAGGGTTTGTTGGTTTTTTTTAAAGAATTTATTTATTATTTTTAGAGAGGGGGGAAGGGAGGGAGGAAGAAAGGGAGAGAAGCATCGATGTGTAGTTGTCTTTCACCTGCCTCCAGCTACGGACCTGGCTGGCAACCTGGCTTGCAACCTGGTTATTTGCCCTGACTGGGGAATCGAAACAGTGGCCTTTGGGTTTGCAGGCCAGCGCCAATCCACTGAGCCAGGGCCTAGAGATATGTAGCAAAGTATACTTAGAGGCCTTAATTACAAATTGAATGAAAACAATGAGAAAGTAATCTAGATTTATAGCAGTCCTTCCCCTGCCACACAGTAAAATGAAAGCAAGATTGAAAAAGTGCAGAATGAGCAGAAATATACTATTTTGAAAATGTTGACTTTGACTAGCTCATAGAATAACCAGAGAAGGTGGTCACAGGCAACTGAAAACAAATCTGGAGCTGAAGAGATCAAAATTTAGTAATTACCTACATATCTAATCCATGGGACTAGAGAAGAACATCTGGGAAAAGTGTACTGATCAAAAAAAAAACAATGAACCAGGTCCTGAACTACTGAAGACAGCTAAGACCAGAAGGAGAGCGTTCAGAGATAAGGGAGAAAGAATGGTAAGAAAGGAAGGAGAAACATGGTTCATTTGTAATTAATTTTATATACTATAAGGTGGTTAGGTTGAGGTTCACTTTTTAGCTTATGGATGTCCAATTACTCCAAAATCATTTGTTTAAAAGACTATCTTTTATCTATTAATTGTTTAAAAGACTTTATTTATTATTTTTAGAGAGAGGGGAAGGGAGGAAGGCAGAGAGGGAGAGAGATATCAATGTACAGTTGCCTTTCATTTGCCTCCAGCTAAGGACCTGGTTATATGCCCTGGCTGGGAATCGAACCAGCGCCTTATCCACTGAGCCACCAGCCAGGGCCTTATCTATTAACTTTTATAGCATCATTGTAAAAACAAGAAAGGGTAAGGGAGAATGGAATGATTCTAGAAAAGCCAAGTAAACATAATTTCAAAAGCTGTCTAGTGTGTCAACCAGGTAAATAACAGCCTGCAAGTGGTCACTAGCTACATATTTGGAAAGTTATAGGAAAGAGCAATCAAAGCTACATCAGTGATGTGATGCAGCCAAGATCATAATGTAATGACCTGAAAAATGATTGGGAAGGGAGGAAGAGAAGATGACAGCCTTCCATAATTGAAGGTTTATCATTATAAAGATCAGATATTAAGTGGTAGCTAAAGACATGTATAATCAAGAGCTTCTATCCCAACTATGAGACAGGCTCAAGACATATTTATAAACAAAGAAAAGATGTCAACAGAAAATAAAAAATTAAAGATCTATAAAAGCAAAGACACAAACGGTAGCTATAAGATCCAAGAACATATTTCTCAACTCTGGTATATGGCTTACATTTCATAATACTACTTATATTATGACATTCATATATATACATACATATATATATACATACACACACACACACACATATATATATATGTTATTTTTTTTTTTAGCTATTCTATCTGTTTCTCTGTTTATTTTGTTTTCCCAAGGTTGACTATAAGGTCATGAAAATAATTTACCGTTATATCCCATTATCTCCCAGAATTCCATACTTTGTACCACAGTCACAAACAAATGCTTAATGTTTTCCAAATGAGCAATGAACAATGAATACATGAATTAGCGAATAGTCATCCAGTCAATTGAGGGGTCGGTGTAGGAGGAAGATGAAGCCAATAATAACATTACAGAAAACAGACATGGAAAGGCAAAAACACTTAGCTTATTGCTGAGCTTTAAGTCATTCCCCAGAAGCTCAGGTAATAGAAGTGGAGGGATACGTTACCAACATCAGTACTAGTAGTGATACCAACTCTGCCACCTGCGAAATATCTGACCTTTAACAAGTTACTTCATTGAGCCTCAGTTGTGAGGATTAAATTATATAACGTGAGGAAATACAGTGTTCAGACTGTAGAGAGACATATAAATGTTCAGACCACAATGTTTATAAGCCTTTTTCCTCAAGTACTAACTACTAGCTCTGCACATAAAACAAAGCTGGCTTTTCAGAAAAATAATCACATTTCCAAAAGCTATAACATGGCCATTAAAATAAATAACAAAACATTCGTAAGATTTACTAGATTTGCAACAAAAATAGCTTTTCAATAGAATAACTTTTCTTGGTTCTTAAAATCAGCAGACCTAAACCCAACTAGGAAAAAGTATTTTTAAGATGTTATTTTCCTCCACATTGTCATAACTGATAAATCAATTGACTGCATAAACTATGATTTAATGATAAATAAAAACCTGTGTTGGCATAAAATACATTCATATATAGAAAGATAATATAATAAAATCCTATTTCAAATATGTCAAATTTGGAAAGAAAGTCCCATTGAATATTCACTAATACCCAACATATAAAAGACTTTTTCTCTATAGTAAATAACACCAACCTTGGTTCCTTTCATCAAATTATGAACTGGCTGAAGAAGTGCTTCAACCACAGTGCTGTTACATAAGCATTCAACTGCACATTCTTTTTGATCACAGAGTATCTGTAGAACTTCAGTCACCATACTTGCAGGGGAGTAATTCTCTGTAATGCAAGAAGTATTTTTTTAATTAAACCTTTAGACATTAAGCACTTAATATTTATGTACTAGCTATTGCTGTTCCAAAAAAGTTCAACACAAGGTTAAATAGTTTAAAAATCATACAACTCAATGTCCAAAGAATGATGTATTATCACATAACCTAAAGCTTAAAGAGATATCAATTAGCTTAACATATCTTCCAGTTAATAAAAAGTGAATAAATGACAAATATGGATGCCAAAAGATAACAATAAAGTTCACTCGCTGTTGGACATTAAATCATTGCTTGACAGTGAGGATTGGGTTAGAAGCAAATTCACAGCTTATCTCCTCCTAGCAAACGCTTTCTCTTTTATTCTTATATATAATATTAAATGTATTCAGCTGTTGATCCTGGTAGGAAATTTGCCATTAAGACAAAATAATGGCCAAAAAGAAGGCAGAAAAAAAGGAGAAACTTTTTTAGACTAGTATACATCTTATAATACCATAAAACCAATTAAATAAATGAGGATTTTTTAATTTTTCCTTTAAATATATACAGGAAAACACAAACATACATAAATGTAACATGAATAATGGCCATTAAAATAAAGATATTTTTAGTTTCATAAATTAATGCATTTTCAGATTATCTGACCTGACATACTAAGAAAAGTATTTTATATTAAGAAGCTAAGGAGCTAAAATTAGCAGTGTGAGACTGTCCTAAAAAAGATACAGTAATAAAATAACACCAATGTTCTTAATTTATGTTACAATATTCAATACTCCATGAACACACTAAGACTTCAAGTTAATACTTGAAAAAAAGAAAATAGAAAAGGAAAGTTAAGTAATTTTTTTCAACCAACTCCAGTTAAGAATCCTGTTTGCAATAAGAGATATTATTGATGAGTGTACGGCCATTCATTCATCCATCCAAATATTTATTCTTTTCAAGTGCCTACTATGTGGCAGACACTGTGCTAAACACTCTAGATAAAAATAAGAAAGATAAAAAACAGTCCACTAGATGGTAAACCAAGACATTAACACCTATTGGAAGAAGAAAGGAACAATTTTATCACAAAGGAAACAGTGTGTGGTAGTATAAAGCAGAGGAACCTAACCTAGTACTTTATATATATAAATGCTGTAAAAGCAAAAAGGAGTCTGGGAACCACTGTTAGGACTAATAATCTGTTATAACTGCATACCTTTAACCTAATAATTGATAGATATATTATTATAGCACTTATATATGGCCCAAACCATTCTTTTTTTTTTAAGCTATGAGTCACTTGAGTTTGTTTCAGAATTTGCGTCAGCATTTCTAGAGTAACGTACAAATTTAGGGCACTATGACCTACAGGTATAAGGATTTAGATAAAGTGTTTCACTTTGCAAACTTTCATTGATATTCAAAGGAAGAACTATAAGTTATTTTTTAAGTTTAAATATTAAAATACTTTTAAAATATTAAATACTAATAAGCAGTTTACTAAAACACATAAAGTGGGTTTTTCTTTTGTTTGTGTTTTATTCTTTAGTAAAAAGAGAAGATCCTGAAGTTTTGGGTGTGAAATGAAAAAAGCAAGGTGATCAAAACATCCAGGAAAACATAAAGGATAGAAAATATCAGGAAAGAATACATCGGTACCCATCAATCAAA
Organism: Noctilio leporinus; assembly: GCA_004026585.1. NCBI lineage: Eukaryota > Metazoa > Chordata > Mammalia > Chiroptera > Noctilionidae > Noctilio > Noctilio leporinus. The sequence continues at coordinate 25,768 of PVIW01007423.1, forward strand.
TTTTCCTTAATAGCTTTTCTTAAGAATATCTTGATCTTAATATAAACATTAAAATTCCCAGAAAAAAACATTTTAAATAAAAAGGCAGTAGGTAGATTAGAAACATCTTAAAACATCAATAAACAAACTCAAATTCTATGGTATTCTTCCAGGACCAATGAAATTTATTTTGAATAATGCTGCATCTTATGAAACCTTTCAACTAAACTAGTTCAGTCACTCGAAACATCTAGACAATAGGATATTTAAGTATTTGTAGATATTTTCTGTTTTTCTATTTAAAATAGAAGCATACGAACCCAAAGGTCATTGGTTCAATTCCCGGCCAGGGCACATAACCAGGTTGCAAGCCAGATCTCCAGCAAGGTCTGTAGCTGGGGGCAGGTGAAAGGCAACCATACATTGATGTCTCTCTCCCTCTTTGCCCCTCTCCCTTCCTCTCTCTCTCTAAAAATAATAAATAAAATCTTTTAAAAAAATAAAATAAAATAGAAGTATAATTACCTAAATGTGCAGCTGATGTCATCTTTGGACAGCTTGGTGAGTAATATATAAGTTGGATAAACAGAACCAGAAGATCTGTAAGGGATACTGACTCTTCAAAAAGAAATAGAAAAAATTATTTTCTAGCATTGACTTCCAAACTTAAAAAATTTAACAGTTTCCATCCCTCTAAGACTGTGGTTCAATCAGGGAAAAAGAAAATTAAAAGGTGGCAAGCAGTACAGTAGTTTACCAATGATGCCGTTTTACCATTTATGTTGGGCCAAGCAGTTAATGTATATCTACCATTGGAAGATCTATAATATAAACCTGATGAGGATTGTTTTAGTTTATTCAATTTGGAGCAATACAATTCAGCTTAATAAGTTAATCCATCCAACCTATCTATATAGCATGGTAGAACTGAGGTCAGAAAACATTTTCTGAACCCGACGGTAACTATTTTAGACTTTGTGGCTAGTTTATGTCATAAATAATTCTGATGTTGTAGCCATTGACAATATGCAAATAAACCACTGTAGCTTTTTTCCAGTAAGACTTTATGTATACTAAAATTGGTATTTAACAGTGGACAAGGCGCCAGCCTGGGAAGCCAGAGGTTGCTGGCTTGATTCCCAGCCAGGGCAATATAACCAGATTGTAAGCCAGGTCTCCAGCCAGGTCCTTAGCTGAAGGCAGGTGAAAGGCAACCATACATTGATGTTTCTCTCCCTCTCCCTCTCCCTGTCTCCCTTCCCCTCTCTCTGAAAAATAATAAATAAAATCATTTAAAAATAAATAAATAAAATTGGTATTTATATATTTTTCAGTCTTTGTTTACTTCTTTGCAATATATTAAGAATAAAAAAAACCATTCTTAGCTCACAAGCCACACAAAACAGTGTACCAGATTTGACCCATTGGCTATAGTTTACCAAGCTCTGCTGCAGAAATGACAGTTAGACATAAAACCAGTTAAAATACCTGCAATAACATCAAAAGTATACGTCAATCTTTCTATTTTTGTAAAGTGTAACAATATCCTATTACATGGACACGCTTCCCTTAAACTTCAATTCGCTGAGTGCCCATTATACGTAGAATTACATCACCATGGGAAAAACAAGAGAAGTAAATAAAAGTTTCTTTTCTCAAGGAGCTCACAATGAGCCTATAGCAGGAGAAAAAATTTTGGAAACTAAAACAATGATGAAGCAGTAAAAACAAGTGTTCAAAGTGGAGATACTATAAACAGGATTGGCAAACTATAGCCACTATGGTCTTATTTTCTAAGTCTCGAAAGCTGAGAAATTTTTTTAATTTTAAAGGTATGTAAACTGTGCCAGAATATCTCCAAAACCATGCCCAAAGTCAAAAATTCACTACTAGGACTCACAGGACTAAAAATATTGTTGTACTCCCAGTACATACAAAGCAAAATCAAAAGGGAGAACATGCATAAGGTAAAGTCCAGAGCAAACTGGGTGTAAGGGTCCAAGGGTCCTCTCCCAGTGGAGCCACGAAGATACACTCAGTCCTTCCAGCAACAAGTGATGACAACATACTTAAAATGTTGTCTAACCAGGAAGCTCATTAGAGACTAGGTGCGCAAGGTTTATACTGGGAATCATAGCACAAGCACTCACTGCCGAGCACCGACCAGCGCTCCAGGCTAGCAGAAGGAAAGCAGTTATTCCTCCTAAACCACACTGTGTACATGAACAGTGTACCACTTCTTGGAAAAGCAAGATATCCAAGTTTCTAGTTTCCAGCCAAGATCCAACCTTGCAAGAGGTCAAAGGACAGTAATCTCAGGCTTGTTATGGTAACTCTTTTTGCACTCATGAGTACATGTATACACACACACACATACATACGAAGAGAATAGAAAATACAACAGAGACAGAATGTGGCCCACAAACCCGAAATATCTACTATTACACATTATAGAAAATGTTTGTTGATCTTCATACTATATTCTCCCTATAGATTTACAGTTTTAAGGAGTTAAAGAAGATAACTAATAACATGTGCTAAAGTTTGATGGGGAAAACTTAAAATGGGACTTAGGATAACAACACAGAAAAGTATCAAATGGTGCAGGCCTTTGCAGTTTCTAAAACAATATTCTTAAACATCATGCTTGTCCATCACAAAAAGTATGTGAGTCTAGCATCACTTTTATTCCACTTTTACAGATAAAGAAAATGAAACTAAAGTTAAGTAATTAGCCCAAAAGATCACAGCTACTTTATGGGAAACCAGAACTTAAACAAAGTCTTCTGGTTCTAAATCCAGTTCTGGATAGTGCATTCAATACATTTGAGATTTTGAAAGGCAGAGAGAAATAAGGTAAGCATGACAGGCTGGATAAATAGAAAAAACTACACAGGGAGGAAAAAGCACATAGTGGAAAGGAACAAAAATGAAACACTGCAAAGTGTACAAGCTATCACCAGACAAAAAGGTATGTTGCTAAGTGCCATAGAAGAGACTATGAAATATCTCCAAGTTCTAATAATCCATGGTACATATAAATCTTACCATATCAGGGCATACTCATTTATCCCGATTGTACATACCTTTTCTATTCTTCAGCTTTATGGGAAATAGCTTTCTGCCTTGTGTATAGATCAGCAATCTTCCCAAAAGGCACAGCGAGTGGATGAAATAAATATATTGTAATTCTTGCCCTGAGTAGTAGAAAGTTTTCTGCTTGTTTCCTTAAGAGAGAAGCAAACGATTACATTTATTTTATGCCCTTGTATTTTATAGTTCCTGTCATCATTCCCTTCTAAACATTAAACAAGTTTGCAGTCTATAATGTAGACACTTGGTGGAAATTTTTTTTAATTATTTTCCTTACTGTTTTCCAAGATCCTTTGTCACCTCTTTGGAGAAAAGCATTCGTTATAAAATTTAATGAGCTCATAAAAGTGTAATATGCACAAAGTGTTCATTCTAAAAGAAAAAATACACGAAGATTGCCAGAGGTATCATCTGTCACCAAGAAAGACTTCAAGAGTAAGTTAAGGGAGGCAGGAGATCAATAGAAAACATTAGTGTTTAATTTTACCAATTAGAAGTCCACGCTACAAAAGATCATATTTATAACCATGTTAGCAAATGAAATTACAATCTCTAAAATATATAAACTTTCTAATATATTTATCATCTGTTCATTCATTCATCTATACAGTCATGACCTACTGAGTACCTATTTTATACAGGATCTTGAACTATCTATCAGTGTCAAAAATGAATAGGAAGCATGACACTGGGCTTCTAGGCTTCTAATATAGCAAATAGCGTGATCTAGCAAGAGAATGAGGAAGATAAGTGGCTGAGACAAGAGATTAACAGGTGTCAGGACAGAACACAGAAGAATTAACTGCAGAAGCAATATAGGCCTTTTGTAGAGGCAATTGAAACAATATTAAAAGAGTTTTACGCAGAAAAGTAACCATCAAATATGCATGTGAAAAACTGACTCTGATGGCAGCATAAAAGTTGAATAGAAGAAGGTCAAGGTTTGATAAGAGTTATCAAAAAATCATGAATAAAAGCATCAGCAAGAAGAATGGAGAAGCCCTGGCTGGTGTGGCTCAGTGGATTGGCACCAGCCTACAAACCCAAAGGTTGCTGGTTCGATTCCCAATCAGGGCACTAACCAGGTTGCGAGCCAGGTCTCCAGCCAGGTCCCCAGCTGGAGACAATTGAAAAGCAACCATACATTGATGTTTCTCTCCCTTTCTTCCCCCCCCCACCCCCGCCCGCCCTTCTCTCTGAAAATAATGAATAAAATCTTTAAAAAAAAAAAGAATGGAGAAGAGCAAATAATAAAAATAAATGTTAAAAAAAGCAAAGTCAATATACCTTAGAGAAAATATGTAAACCATAAAAGACAATTGCCAGGCTCCTAACTCAAGTATCTACGCACATGGTGAATTTTTCTCCTATTTAAGTCATTTTAAAAAGGGTTAAAAAAAAACGGGTCTAGAAAGAGAAGGAAGTCATTTCAGTACTTAATATTTTAATATGGAAATGCCCATGAAACACCAGCTAGTTACACTAAGCATGCTATGAGCTGAAGTCAGAAAAACATATGTGCACTATCGATATACATCACAGATTCTCTCTGCTCAATTTCCCAAGGACCACAGAAGATGTAATGTTAAACCCAAAGCTGAGAAACTTAAGACAGGAAACTCTGAAAGAAAAAAAAAAAAAAGAGCAAAACTTCTGAAAGACATGGCATAAGAATGCAGTGAAGCCCCTGAGAAGGGAAAAAGGAAAGCCAAAAGGCTGGTAGAGTTGTAGGGGAAATAAGTGCTACATAAAAATATTTTCATATCAAAAAACTAGAAAATTCTATAAATTTATAAGTCAGATGTTTACATAAATTGATCTACCCCTTTCTTTTTATTTTTTATCTTTTCTTCCTCCTGAAGAATGAATTCTGGCTTCTGTACTTTCACCTGCATTATGAAACATTGACTTTTGAAGCCCATTAGTTGTCAGTGTTCAATCATTTTTCTTGTTTGAGTTAGATAAAGGTTTACCCAGGAATGAGGTAAAAAAAAGGTACCTTCATATTCACAAAGAACTTAATATTTACTTAAAGAAGTGACATATAACAGAATGATAAATACCTAATTCACATGACAGGTTGTGTGATATAAGAAAAAACCCAGAAATAGGAAGAAAACCCTTAGTGAAATTTTAAAAATAATGTTTGTTTACACAATAAATAAGATGTATTGGTGTAAGAGATTATGGATAAGTGCAGTAAAAATAGGAATAACAAAGGTGTATAGATATTGGCTTGCAGAAGAATCTTGACTAAAAAGAAGATTCATTTTAATCAATAATTAGGCCCAGCACTGGTAACACCCAGCCTAGATTCACAGCTGGGCTTAGCCAGGGAATCTCCAAGCCCAGCACAGGTAGCAGCATCTCAGATGCTTTATAGCTCAGGCAGGGCAGCCCTGAGCAAAATGAAAGTGGAGGCTGACTCTGGCCAGTGCACCAAGCAAACAACTACAGACCATGTGGAAGCACTACCACCCTGGCCCTACACAGCTGATCCTCCACAGAGAGTAGAGGTTGATGGTTAGTGATCACAGCCAGTCCTTGCAACTGACTAGCCCAGGTAAATCCCTCCCAATGATCTGCCAACAACAACCAAGCCTCAACTACAAAAGAGAGTACTCAGCCCACACAAAGGGTGCACCTTGAGCACCCAGCTTGAGTGACGAGCGAGGCTGTGCCACTGGACCCTACAGGACACCTACTATATTAGGCCATGCTACCAAGAAGGGTGTCATAGCAGCTTGACCTAATATATAGGTCAATATATATATTTTGGCAGGGAGGCTGCCAAAATGAGAAGATAAAGAAACATGGCCCAAGTGAAAGAATAGAGCAAAACTCTGGCAAAAGAACTAAACAAAATGGAGATAAGCAATCTATTGGATGCAAAATTCAAAATGTTGGTTATAAGGATGCTCAAGGAGCAGCATAAAAAGAATCTAGCCAGAAATGAAGGATGCACTAATTGAAATAAAGAACTATTGAAAAGAAATCAACAGTAGAGTAGATGAAGCCAAGAATCAAATCAATAATTTGGAATATAAGTAAGCAAAAAACAATCAATGAGAACAACAATAAGAGAAAAGAGTCCAAAAAAATGAGGACACAATAAGCAGCCTCTGGGACAACTTCAAGCATTCCAACATTCACAACATAGTCGTGCCAGAAGGAAAAGAAGAGCAAGAAACTAGAAATCTATTTGAAAAAATGATGAAAGATAACTTCCCTATTTTAGTGAAGGAAATAGACATAAAAGTCCAGGAAGTACAGAGAGTTCCAAACAAAAAGGTTGCAAAAGGCCCACTCCAAAACACATCATAATTAAAATGGCAAATGTTAAATACAAAGACAGAATCTTAAAAGTAGTCAGAGAAAAGCAGTTAGTTACCTAGAGGGGAGTTCCCACTAAGACTATAAGCTGATTTCTCAAAAGAAACTTTGCAGGCAAGAAGGGGCAGGCAAGAAGTAGTCAAAGTGATAAAAAGTAAGGCCCTACAACTAAAATTACTCTATCCAGCAAAGCTATCTATAAAGAAAAGGCAAAGTCCTTCAGACAAGGTAAAACTAAAGGAATTCATCACCACCAAAGCCTTATTACATAAAATGTTAATGGGACTTTTTAAGAAAAAGAAGATCAAAGCTACAAACAGTAAAATGGCAGCAAATACAACTACCAACAACTGGATCTAAAAAATAAAAACTAAACAAACAATGAGGGCAGGAACAGGATCATAGGTATGGGGAAATTTTAGAGTTATCAGCTGGGAATGTGAAAGAGAAGAAAGAGGGAAATTGTGTAGGGCCAAGAAGCATAACTGGAAGAAACAAAATAGACAGAGGGATGTAAAGAAGAGTATATGAAAGCCAAAGAACTTACATGGATGACCCTAGTACATGAACTACGGGGGTGGGAGGATTGATGGAGGGAAGTTGGGTAGTAGGGGGAGAAGGGCAAAGGGAAAAAACTGGGACAACAGTAATAGCATAATCAATAAAATGTACTTAAAAATGTTTTTAAAGGATTTCTAAATAATATTCTAAAAACTATATTCAAAGTCATGAAAAGCAGGGACCTATGGTCAAGATTGCTCTACCCAACAAAGCTATCATTTAGGATTGAAGGGCAGATCAAGAGTTACTCAGACCAAAAAATAAAAATAAACAAAATGAGTTCATCACCAAACCATTATTATGTGAAATTTTAAAGGGGTTTAAGAAATAGAAGATCAAAACTATGAACAACAAAATGGCAATAAATATGTATCTACCAAAAATGAATCTAAAAAAACAAACTCAGCAAACAAGAACAGAGACAGAATTATATACACAGAGCATTTTGATGGTTGCCAGATGGGAGAAGGGTTTGTGGAAATAGGTGAAGAGGTGATGGGATTAAGAAGTACAAATAGGTAGTTACAGAATAGCCATGGGGATATAAAGTACAGTGTAGGAAATGGAGTAGCCAAAGAACTCATAGGCATTACCCACAGACATGAACAATGGTGTGGGGATGGCCTGAGGGAGCAGGGGGTGTTGGGTGGAGGGAGTCAAAGAGGGGAAAATTGGACAACTGTAATAGCATAATCAATAAAATATAATTAAAATTTTAAAGAAATACATCAAAAAAAGCTAACAACCACATGATTTTACTCATATGAAGGATATAAAACTGAAATTCATAGACACAGACAACATTATGGTGGTTACCAGTAGGAAAGGGAGCAGGGAAATAGTAAAGGGTAAAGGGAACCCAATATATGTGACAGAGGATGATGTGACATTGGGTGGTGGGCACACAATGTCATAATATACAGATCATGTATTATAGAAATCTACATTTGAAACCTCTGTAACTTGTTAACCAATGTCACCCAAGCATGGAAACATGAAACAGTCTGACAGCAACCAGAGTGGAGAGGAAAAGGGGATAATGGTGGAATGAGGGGATGGGATTAGTCAGAGAACATGTACAAATGACCCATGTACATGGAAAACAGTGTGGGGACAGGCTGTGGGAGGGTAATGGGCAGAGGAGGACAAGGGGAAAAAATGGGACAACTATAGTAGAACAATAAAATATTTTTTAAATTAGAGATAAAATTGGACAGATTAGGGCCAGATTATAAAACATCTAAGCTATTTTAGCTCAGACTGAGGATAATCAGAAAAGAATCATAGGATGGAGTAGGCTGTCCAATAAAAAAAGAAAACAATACTTTATAGAAATGTTCCTCCCACTAAATGCATTAGTGACATTTAAATAACTGACACATTAGAGGAAAAAATGAGCAGGGGATGTTATTGTAGTATAATAGATTAGGGCATACACTCAGGTATAAATTGAAGAAGTGAATTTTGTAAAAGACAGTAAGATGACACATTAATTTCAAATGCAGATTATAAAAAGCTACAATTATATATTTTAACTTTGTGAAAATTTACCATGATAACATTAAAAATAAGTTACTACTAAGCTATTTTTTATTAATAAACTGTACCATTTTTTTTAAAGATTTTATTTCATTATTTTTAGAAAGAGGGGAAGGGAAAGAGGCAGAGAGGGAAAGAGACATCAATGTATGGTTGTGTTTCACCTGCCTCCAGCCACAGACCTGACTGGAGACCTGGTTTACAACCTGGTTATGTGTCCTGGCTGGGGAATCGAACCTTCGACCTTTGGGTTCACAGGCCGGCGCCTTATCCACTGTGCTACCAGCCAGGGGGCAAACTGTACCATTTTTTAAAGTATAAGTATAACAGAGAAAACCATACTTACCACAATGCTTTGAATGTCCCACAATCTCATGAGCTTTCATGGTCTCACATAACTCAAAGTACTGAACACACTGCTGAACTGCTGCAGTTATCTAATAAAATAATAACAATAATTATAAAACTTACAAGTCCTGGTATGTGCTAGGCAGAGAGTGACTGCATAACCAATCCCCAATTTTTTTAAATGGGCAATCTTTAATGAGTATCTTTGGTAGACAACATTTCATAAAAACTGACACAATCTCATACTTGGAAAATGACTTGGAAACTTATGTTTGGTGTCCTCCAGACTTCGCCAAATGCACCTTTACCCTATGCCAATTTTGCTTTATATTCTCCTTCTGTTATAAATCATGGCTGGGATTATGACTATATGTTGAGTCCTATGAGTCTTCCCAGAAAATCATCAGATCTGAGAGTGGTCTCAAGACCAGATTCCAAAGCTATGTGTCTCCTCTAAATCAAACTTTAGAGATTCAAATCAATAATGTAAAATTGCCTCCTAAAAATCTGAATCTCATACTACATATAGCCAAATCTACCAAATGGAAAGTCATTACCTTTCCCAAGTCTCCTATTTTTCTCCTACTGAGTTACTTACCTCAACATGTGACTAACGGCCCCAACCCATTCAAAAGGCCAAGTTATCTAAATCCTACATTTTAAATACAGTACTCCTACATCCATCCATTTATCCCATTCACTCTGTCAAGAACCCTAATTCATGTTTCTATCATCTTTTGTCCTGTTTTACTAAGAAACCTCTTCTTACTCTTTTTGCTTTACTGCTTCTCTCCTATCTTCACCTAACATGTTAAACCCATTTTCCAAATTTTCCAAAGCCTTAATATAATGTTACTTCAGTACTTAAAAACCTATCAATGGCATATTACACCTCCAGAACAAATCCCGATCCCCTACATTTGATATTATACAGTCTTATTCCTCTTATCCTCCAGATAGCTCCTACCCTAACCACAAACACATAAAAAAATCACAGAACTACATCTACCTGCATAAAATCAGTTCACCAAAAGCCAATTCAACATGCAACCAGCCAAATGACCAACTCATCAAAAGCAAATTCACTAAAAAGCATCATCAATGAACACACATAAATTAGATTAGAAACACACTCAAAACTGACATTTACATCAAACAACACTCATTTGCAAAAGTGAAGGGGCTGAAGATTTCCTTTAAAAAAAGGCCCTTCCTATTTTTATGGAATTATGCCCTGCCCCATACATTATTGAAACAAACTGACATCAATTGACACATATCCAACTTAAAGCATCCAAGAGTATTTCAAAACCCTTCATCTGCAAAATATTATTTTCAAAGAACCAACTTTCAAGAAATTTTTCTAATACCAATTCACATTTCTCCTAGCAATCCATGTCCAGTCACATAAAATGTGCAGGTTCCATATGGGCCATGTGTTTTTCAACTCCTAAGCCTTTGACGGTGATACTACATTGCCTTGGAATATCTTCCTATCACAATCTAAAATGCCCATATTGCTTTTCCCGGATAACACCCACTCATTAAGAATAAAAAATTCCCCACAATCCTCAGAAAAGTGTAATTTGCCTTATAGATTATTTAATCTACTTAATAAATCAATGATAAACCTATCCAAACATGGTAACAAGTTTAAAATTTTGTAAATTAATATATACCAAAAGATCTCATTGAACTTTCGTCTGAAAGCCAAGCAATCAGTGTTAGCCCTTTGCTTGTGAAAATCAGCCGATCACAGACACACTCCAGAATATGCATTTGTAAAAGCCAGTTAGCCAGCAACAATCTCACCTGAGCTGCCACTCTTCTATAATTGGTTAAACTCACTTTCCCCTCTGAAAGCCCATCACTCCCTGAGTTTGGATTTTCCCCAAGCCCTATAGGATTAAGAATTTGCTTTGCCTAACTTAAGTAAACAATAAATTCAGCTTCATGCACTATTTCAGATATTGAATGATAGTCTTAATCCTTGAAAATTCTACAGCTTCTGTTAAGGTTATCATGAAGACTCTTGACTTGGCAGTATTTGGTGGGATCTTCTGAAAAAGTTGTTCACTAGGCCCCCTTGAGTCTGAAACTGATACTCCTTCAGATCTGCCACCATGTGAATATGTGTTAACCACAACCTAAGCTCCATTGCAAAATTTGTAAACCTAAAATATATAATAAAAGTTGTACAAATTTGAACAAAGTAGCCTTTTATTTTGGAGAGGCGCCATTGGGTAAAAATTTTTGCTATTGACCTGCTTATTCTTTGTTAGTTTTGCTTTTGCTACTTGTACAGTTTTAACTTCTGTTTTATTCTGGTTTATCCTACATCTACTTCTGGTTTACCTTGCATCTACTGAGTGTCACACAGGGAACTGAAAGAGGCATAGTCCAACCCAGTCAATCAGTGCTGGCCAGCCCTGAGATTACCAGCTACAGCAAAAAAAAAAAAAAAAAAAAAAAAAAACGTGCAAAGGCAACTGGTCAAATTGCCTTGGACTCCTACAAAAATTTTAGGAGGACACTCCCTGCCTTGTCAGTTCACGAAAGAGGCAAGCTGGTGATTGCCATGTCACTGATCACATAACCCCTTCCAAGCTTCTGCTAGGTCAGAGCCCGACACACTCACTACTGCCGAGAAGTGTGGTGACGTGTATCATGTTTAATCATGAGCTTCTCTAAACCAAAATTGCAACCTCCTCCTGATAGAGCTCCCTCTTTCTAGATAAACTTACTCTCGCAACCATAATCCTTACACATACCTTGGCAAAAAGCAATAACAACAAAAATGGTTTAGAATTGCCATTATTGAAAAATAAATATACTTAAAAGAAGCTCTAAAGAATAAGAAGACAAAAAGAGTAAAGAGTCAGCTTCTTTAACTAAAAACTCAAAACACTATCTTCAAAATATTCTTTCTCAAAGACTCTTAAGTCCATTTCCATTCAAACCTTCAGAAGCACATCCTTCTTGCACCCAACCTAGCATTTACCTTCACAACTTACACCCAATTTTGTTCCTACTACTCCTTCCCTTCTCTTCTTAAATGTGTCACAGTTATTTGAGAAAAGGTACAATCTCAGTAGAGAAACAACCACATCATTTAATATCCCTTTAAAATACAGGAACAGAGAGCAGATCTAGAGTTGGTAAATTTAAAACACTAATCTAAAGAGTCCAGTTGAAGGTATAAAGAAGGATTGTCCTAAACCTCAGGAAGATAGAAATGTACTATACAGTTCAGGATCTAATTTGATACTTATCCTCCTGCACTATCAATATATACCAAGACAAGAGGGTGAAGAGGAGTATGTTAAAAATATACTAAGGTAGAAAGAACCTATGATAGAAAAAAAAATTGAGAATTTAAATAACTTTGTTGTTAATATTTTTAAATAACTTTGAGAGCACAAGAAAAATGAAATATGAATTACATAAAACCATTTTAGAAGTCATTCCCTTAAGAGTAGATGGGCAAAGATTCAAGTTGTTAAAAATAAAAGGTTAAATATTTATACTGATAGCCAAAATGCTTTTCAACTAATTCATGACTTTGTAATACTATGGAAATAAAGCTCTCAACTTCCTCAGACATCTCTTTTAAAAGATGACAGCACATACATATAAATTATTTGTTGCCTACAGCTACCTACTGAAAATGTCATATATGTCATAACTCTAACAAATAGAATCACAGAGTAGCCACAATGCAGATATTAGTTATACAGTGAAATTAAAGAAAATGAAAAATTCAATTTCTCAGTTTTCCTAATCACATTTTGAGGTCTTATGAGAGAGATAAAGCTAGTGGCTCCCCTACTAGGCCATACTGACATCCCACTGATGCAGAAAATGTTATCGACACCACTTAAGAGAAGCTAGAAGAAATGCTCTAACAGTTCACCATGCTAAATAGGCTGTTATGACCAAAGTCCTCATGAGAGGATATCTTATAGAACAAAAGACAAATCCATGAAGTGGTTCAAAGTCTCCACTGTATATGTATAAAATCTGATCACTAATGCTGAAAAGAAAATGGGAATATACCTTATATCCATTTTTCCCAATGTTTCTATATAAAAATTGAGCCACGTCCTCTTTAATTTAAAATGTGTATTTATTCTCACATCTTTAAACTTCAGTCAACTTCAAATTACTCTCTATTTGATGCAATACCCCTAACGAAACGTGCTCAGGTTTTGAGCATGGCGATTTTGATGTCTTTTAGTAATTCTGCAGTTTTTTGTCTCACTTCTTCCATACTGGCAGAATGTTCCCCTTTGAGGACTTGTTCATCCAGGAAAATAAAAAATTTAAAAAAAAAAGTCATTTAGGGTAAGATCTGGTGAACAGGGAGGATAGGGTACAGGGGTTATGCTATTTTTGGTCAAAAACTGCTGAACACTAGGTGCAGTGTGGGCAGGTGCATTCATAAATATTGAAACGGGCAAACACTTTGAAAGTCTCCAAAAAAAATTCACTGAAGCTAAATGCAGCCTCTCACAGCAACGCCAGCTGGTACGTGAATACAGATGGGCGCCTACAGCACCCACCTCGTGGGGGAAGCCTGTACTGCAAGAGGTCAACCCTCCAGAAGATAATTGCTTTGGGGGTCCCCCTCATATATATATTTGATATTTTACAAATTCGGGAAAACTTTTTAAGAAAAATTAGGTTTAAACTGAACTCTCATGCAAATTTAACCCATTATGCACATGAAATAAAATATTTGACCAAGTTGATAAAATATTAAAGTTGTTTATAATAAAGTAACTATTTGTAGGCTGAAAAATGATGAAGGCATAATTAACTTTTCAAGTGACAATTAGATTTTAAGAGTTAATCTAGAAAAAAATTTTTAAATGCTTCCATGGGGCCTCTCTGATGGCAACAGTGAGTTATTTGTATACCAAACCATGGGGAGAAATAATCATTGTTCTCTTGGTTTCTTCCTTTCACTGTTATAACAAGAACTATGGTCATATGGCAACAAGTTTTCACTTCAAATGGGAATAGGAGAGAAATGAGATGTGGAAAGACTATTTCAATTCAGTTTGTCTCGAGATTTTTAACCACCTGTTACCTCTACAAATAAATTCCATTTTTTTTTCAATATCCCTCTTCTTGTTTCTGAAACTCACGTCTTTTGATTCTGAAACACAAAACAATTGCTGTTCTCTTTCATTTGGTGCTCTACTGCATTCACCCAAAAATTCACAATTCCATGAATCTTTCCTTTCACCTGACTTCTAAACTCAAGATTCTTTCCAATACATAAACCGCTTTTATCATCTCAAAGTTGTATTAGTAAAATTTGTTAAATACTTTAATCAATTTCATATTTTTCATGTTTGTCATGTATTTGAATTGCTGATTTCATTTCTTTCAACTGTTCTTACATATTGTTCTACTAATAGCAATAAATGTAAAAAATTATGCTACTATATTTTACATTATTAATTTCTATTTGATGTAACTTGAATCAATGTTTGTAAATACAACAGCATATCACATTCTGAGGATTTTCATTCAATGTTAAGTCAATAGCATGGGTATTTTTTAAAGAACTCACTCCCTTACAAGTAACTGATACAGATTAAATTGCATGATAATACTCAAATATGTGGTTTATATCTCAAATTCTCTTGTTAGCAACCAAAATTACTATGCAGTTACGTATATCCTAATTATTATCTTGATTGTATTTTCAGTCTCTATCTTTATCCTTTTATGTTTCAGAGAATGGTAGTTTGAAAGTTGCATAAAAAGGGGACTACTTTATTATCAAAAAATTAACACTCAACTTTGTACATTCAAGTTATTTCACCATATATCTTTTTGTGATATTATGTCTCAACATAAGAATGGAAATATAGACTTACCAGAGATTTATATTTCTTTTCAAGAAGTCTTAGTACAACTCTTCTGCTATAATATCCATGCTAAAATTAGGAGAGAAACTGGTATTTAATTTACTATTCAAACCATACTATTCAAAATCTGTTTTTCCTGCACCATTTCCAATATTATCATAAATCACACAATAATTTAGTTTTTAAGAATAATTTTTTTTTTTATTGCTGTTTACAGTTGTCCCAATGTTTCCCCCATTGCTCTCCACTAGTTTTAAATCATTGTAATCAGTGCCAAACAGGTTTTTCTATGTAAAATAGGTTATGGGCATAGCAGTCACAAGAATGCAAATTATATTAAAAAACTGGATTTACTGCCTGACCAGTATAAGAACATACTATCTCTCTATTGCAACCAGTCTCCATACTAAGCTAATTAAAGCAACCATCAAAAATTCTGACTCTCAGTGCTTGACAAGAGTCTAAAGATAAATACAAAAGTGGGCACGGGGGTGGAAATCAGCTCTCACACTGTAGGGGACACTGTACTGTCTACCTATGCCAAAAATTAACAATGTTAAAATGCTCTGAAGGAACAGTATCATAATCATACTCTGTCAATTATACTTTTAAAAGGATTCAAAGTGCCAAAAATTTTCAATTACATCCTTAGAGCTGAATATAGATGTGATTAAAACATGCTTCTTTTGCATTGTACACGCAAGGGGAAAATACATGTAAATGTTACTTAACCAAATTTATATTAGATGTCACCAGTGTTCAATGCAGTTTCTTCATTTTACTTGAGAATAAAAATTAGTAAAATAGAATATTATTCAGCAAAAACTATCAGAATCCTGAAGAATAGAGTTTAATTAAATGTGGTTATAGTTTATTGAGGGTTAATCAAATCCTGTGTGTTTTAACTCTTACAGCTTAAAATGTTTTCAAAACCATTCACCATTTTCAAATTTATAAGAAAAAATATGTTGACCTACAGTTAAACAATTGACCATGTTCTGAAAAAAAATTTCATAATGCATCCCTTGGACCAGAGTAACCAAGCTATAACTCTTAGGCCAAATTCAGCTGCCATCTGATTTGGTACATAAAGCTTCATTGAAACACAGTCACATCCATTCATTTATATGTTATCTATGGATGCCTGGGGCCACAACAGAGTTAAGTAGTTGCAACGAGACAGTACAGCCCAAGAGCTAAAAATGTTTATTATCTGTCCCTTTATATAACAGGTTTTCCAACCACTGCCTTTGAGGGCTTAGGAGAATTGATGAGTTTTCATCAATACTACAACACACTTGGAGAGCTGATTTTTAGTAATTTTCCATTGGTTAGTTCCTGTGGTCTTCCTTATTCCCTCAGTACTTACAATAAAAATGTTAAGTGAAACATTATGAACAGTTAGTAGAACATGATTTTTGTTAAAAAGAAAACCTAAACACATAAATTTTGAAGTATATATAATAAATAACTATACAGATATCACCTTAATAATTGTTACCTTTATTGTAGACTTAGAGAAATTTAATTTTATTTGTGCTTTTACATATTTTGCAGATTTTCTACAATAAGGCTGTAATTTGATAATCAAAAAAATTAAGGAAAAGGCTAGACTCATGTGAGAAACAAAAGGTTCAGGTTAATTAAATTGAGGAAATATTTATCAACACTTACTAGATAGGCTAGGAAGGGCTAAGCACTGGACAGAATTGTGTTTGGTTCATTAGGCATTATTATACAGTTTAGGTAACACAAGGCAAAAAAGAAAGCCATGAGCTAGATAATGTCCACACTGTGCTAAGCAATAAATGAACATGTTGCTGCTTTGCACGGCAAGTCATGGGCCGAGCCCCACTTCCCCAGAAATATATAATGCTCAGTTGACAGGCTGGAAAGAACAAAGGTGTGAGAGCATAAGCCAACCCTGCCGCTGCTACTGCCAAACACAGGCTACTCTCACTCAACAGCAGATAAGCAAGGAAACAGTATAAGGCTCTCTCTACTCTTAGTATTAATTTCAGTTCAAGGACAGTAGTGAGCTCCACAGGAAATCACCAGCATTCAGACAAACACATTTCTAGAACTGTAGGTTCAGGAAGAGGCAAATCAAGGTATACTTTCAGACATATCAAGAAAGCCAGAGAAAAATCAGCAATGAACCCGTTTTAAAAATCTGAAGTTTTTAAACTAAAGATGACTAGTTTTTTATAGGTCATTTATCTTAATAGGTTCAAAGGAATTAGCATTTGAACCCTTATTCTGGTTCTGGGGCTTACAAGATAAACAATCTAGAACAAGTCATTTAACTTCTCTATGCCTCAGGTGCTGCATCTGTTCAACGGAATAATAATACCACCTATCTAGTACATTGTTATAAAAATTAAATTAACACATATAAAAGAGCTTATAATTCAGTACATAGCAAACACTCAAACATCAGCTGTTCTGTGAAATATAGCTATGCGCTGAAAAGTATAAAAACTTATTTTATTTTTTCTTACCATCCACTTTTTGAACCACACTGCCTTGGTATCAACCAATGCAAGAAAGTAGATGGGATGCAAAATCTTTTGTGAGACAAGATGACTTTGATCATGTTTAACTGATAATAAGGACAAAGTACTGTCCACAATTTCTTCCATATACCTTCAAGTTTAGGAAAGAAAAAGCAAATGCTAAATACACATACATATAAATATACATAAATATATATATAATTGGTGATACATTTTACATTTATGAAATGGTAGTGCTAAGTAAACCTTTAGAAACTACTTTTTTATATTTCAGTAAATGGCTTTTCTGCTTTATAAACCTGTTATATTTTAACATGGGTTCTTCAAATTTAACTTTCCTGTTTAGACTCATAGTTGCTCTTAGAGCCTTATTAAAAATTTTAGCCCTAGCTGGTGTGGCCCAGTGAATTGAGCACAGGTCGGTGAACCCAAGGGTCACTGGTTTGATACCCAATTAAGGCACATACCCAGGCTGCAAGCCAGGTTTCTAGCCTGGCCCCCAGCTGGAGACAGGTAAAAGGCAACCATACATTGATGTTTCTCTCCCTTTCTTCCTCCCTCCCTTCTCCTCTCTCTAAAAATAATGGATACAAAATTTAAAAATTAATTTAAAAAAATTTTTAGAACTAAAAGGATAAAGTTGAAAGAGCACTTAAGGAACTTAATGCAAAGTAGCAGCGACCTCTAATGAAAGAATCAGAAGTTACAACACTCTCTTTTTACCTTGGGGTGATAAACAAATAATGTAAAATGATACCTGAGAGAATTATTCAAAAAACTAAATACAAAACATAAAAAGCTAAAAAATAAAGCTTTATTAATCCCTTCCCAATCACATAAATCAATTAAGACCCTCTCTACACTTTCTCTTTAAAATGTGTGTGGGACAGTACAGTAATACTCTTATGTTTTCCATTGGACTAAACTAGGGGACTTACTTCTCTGGGTGACGGATCCAGAAAGATGAAGCCTCCTTCTGATATTCATTTAGAAGACGAACCTATAAAACAGTACATGACAGTTCTCAAAAGATTAGAATTCTTAAATATATAACTCTTTGAATAAAAATAAAACATAGTATAGCAAATGAATACCTTTTTAAGTAAGCGGGTCACGTTAGGATTAGTTATATCCATGCCAGTTGAAAGAGTAGGAATATGATTTTCTCTAGAAAGAAAGTATAACTCCAAATATTTAGCTGAAAGTAAAAAGAGATGTGACTAGCATACCGTTCAATTATAATGCTTTCTGGAAAAAACTAAGTTATTTCTGATCCATTTTTCTTAAATACAAATAAAAGAAGCAACATTTAAAAATGAATTAACATCGCCCTGGCTGGTGGCACAGTGGAAAGGTGCCAGCCTGCAAACCTAAAGGTTGCTGGTTCAATTCCCAGCCAGGGTACATAACCAGGTTGCAAGCCAGGTCTCCAGCCAGGTCTGTAACTGTAGACAGGTAAAAGGCAACCATACATTGATTCTCTCTCCCTCTCTGCCTCTCTCCCTTCCCCTCTCTCTAAAAATAATAAATAACATCTTCAAAAAAATAAATAAATAAAAATGAATTAACAAACATACCTAAGCTTGTATAAATTTCTTTGGTCAGATGTAATGGTGAAAGAGTAAATGTCTGTGCATAGAATTTTAAAATCCGGTCCTATAGAAGTAACAAAAGATTTCCATCAAATTTCTTACAAAAATAGACTAGAGATAAATCATTTTTCACATAGTAAAAAACTTAGAAAATAAATCATTCAGAAACTTATGTAGGATGTATATGGGCAAATAATATATGAGAAAGGATATAAAAATACACAATGGAAAAAAGAAAAAGCCTCTTCAATAAAATTAGAAAGCCACATACAAAAGAATTCAAATAGATAAGAATCTTTCCCCATGTACAAAAATTAATTCAAAATGGATCAAAGTCCTAAATATAAGATCTGAAACAATAAGCTGCAGAGAAGAAAATATAGATACTAAACTTATGGACCTTGCTTGTAGAGAACATTTTATAAATTTGACCTGAAAGGCAAGGGAAGTAAAGGCAAAAATCAGTGAATGTGACTATACCAAACTAAAAAAATATTCTGCACAGCAAAAGAAACCAACAACAAAACAAAAAGGCAATAAACTTAATGGGAGATGACATTTGAAAACAAAAGCTTCAACAAGGGGTTATTGTCCAAAATATATAAAGAACTAATATAACTCAATGTCAGATAAATAATACTATTAAAAAGGGACAGAGACTTGAAGAGATACATCTCCCAAGAAAACATACAAAATGGCCAACAGATATATGAAAATATTCAACTTCACTAGCTACTAAGGAAATACAAATCACACTACAATGAGATAACCACCTCACACCTGTTAAAATGGCTATAATTAACAAGACAGTATTAACAAGTGAAGAGGTTATGGAGAAAAAGAAACTCATTTATTATGGAAGGGAATGTAAACTGGTATAGCCACTATGAAAAACAGTATGGCATTCCTCAAAAAATTAAGAATAGAGTTACTACATGAACCAGGAACCCCTTTCCTCAGTATCTACCCAAAAAAGATGAAAACATTTCTTCGCAAAAACATATGGACCCCTATGTTCACTGCAGCATTATTCGCAGTGGCCAACACATGGAAAACCAAAGTATCCTTCAACAGAGGATTGCACAAGAACACATGGTACAAATATACAATGGAACACTACTCGGCCATAAGAAAAGAAGAAATACCGCCATTTGCAACAACACAGATGGACCTTTAGAATATTATGCTAAGCAAAATAAGTCAATCAGAAAATGCTAAGAACCATATGATTTCACTCATATGGGAGATATAAAACAGAAACTCGTAGACACAGAAGAATGATAGCGTGGTTACCAGAGGGCAAGGGGTGAGGGAGTGGGAGGGGTAAAAAGGGCCAGATACATGGTTTGACTGTGGGTGGTAGGCAGACAGTACAATATACAGATCATGTACCATAGCAGGATACATTAGAACCTGTATGATCCTAATGACCAATGTCACCTCAATAAATTTAATAATAATAATAATCACCTTGTGTAAAAATGTACCTTTTAAAAATGGTACATTCTTGTGTTGGTCAGCAAAAAGTAAAACTAACTAAAACTAATAGTAAACTAAAACAGCAGTATATTGTACAATCTAGTAACAGATACAGACACGGGGTGAGTGGTGAGGTTTGACAGAGGAGGGTACAATGTAATGGTGTCAAGGAAACAGAGTAGGATTACCAAAACATAAAAAAATAATACTCTTTTCTGAGTCCAATATTGTGGCCTTTTATTTAGTGGTTTATATGGGTAATCTCAGTAATTAGATATGCAGGATTCTGACAACCTTACCTAATCCCAAAAAAAAGCATTATGTAATAACATACTCCTACACTTTGCAACAACATGGATGGAACTGGAGAGTATTATGCTTAGTGAAATAAGCCAGTCAGTGAAAGACAAATACCATATGATCTCACCCATTACAGGACAATAATGAACAAAACTTTCAGAATTTTATTAAAACTTAAAATAGAAACCGTAACTATGTAAATGAATTAGATGAGATAACAGATGTAGTACCTGGCAGTAGTAGGTACTTAAAAGTGATAGTTATTACTATCCCTTTAATAATACTAACTTTAATATTGAAATGAGATTAATCCTAATAGTGAAATTCAAGTTTCCACTAAATAAAAACATAAAATTGCCTCAAATGTTCTACTCTGGGGAAAAAATAACTAATAACCTTACCTATATCAAATATTAGAATATACACCAACAAAAAATGTTTATACAGATGACTAAAATATTTTCTAAAAACTCCAAGAGATTCCTGCTGAACACAGACTTAAATTATTTAGGAAGTCTATTTTTATATTTGCAGTAATTGGTCAATACCTGTCACACTTTTCAAACACTATAGACTTCAGTTACACCTTAAGAGTCCTTTAGAGAAGGAAATGAAAAAACAGAATTGAACTAAAAAAGAATTTGAATAAAGCATACATTCAAAATGAAAAAAATACCATGCCTTGTTTCTACTCCAAAGCGATTGGTTCTATTACCATCTCTCCCTTGTAACAACTTCTTCCAACTTTCTTAACTTAATTGTTGACACTGAGTCTTGCTGCATAATAATTATAATGGCTAAATAAAGCCACTTATGCTGACCAATTAGGAGCTTTCCTATGTTCATAAAGTTGTCATATAATTTTTTTTAATCATTAAAGGAAACCTATCTGACCACTATTCTGCCACTGGCAAGTAAAAGAAAAATACAGAGAAATTTGCAACAGAAGTCTGCATTACCCTCCGGTGTTAATAAGGTTGAATTTCACTTGGATATTAGGTAATTAAACACCTTTATCCCCCCTTACCAAAAAAAAATACTTGTTTACAAACCACTTCTGATTATTAATATATTTATACCTTTATTGATGGAAGAGTGTTTTAAATACACAGATGTATTGAGATTTTTTATAACTGTTTACTATCTTCTCTACTAGAATGTAAGCTCTATGAAGGCAGACCTGTCTTTGACAGTGTGTACCCAGCATCTAAACTAGAATGATGCACTCCATAGGTATTCAGTACGTATTTATTCAACAATTTAAAATATTTAACTCTGCACTAATGCCTCAAAAGTTCTGTAAAACAGTATCAAATTTAAAGCAAAATTATTCTTCATTGATCTATCAATTATGAAGAAAAAGACACTAAAAGAGCTAATCTGTATCTAAATGTGATGCTAGCATAGTCAAGAATCTTTTTAATTCACATCACAGATATTAGCCAAGAATTACTTCACTTTTTAATATCATCTTACTTTTAATTATACATTAAGAATTCCTGAGAAGTTACATAAAAATCACTCTTTACAATCACTTTTCTCTATGGACTCCATACTTTTACAATTTAGGGAATTTTCTGTATTGGCATTATCATTCACCTCAATTATCTTCTAACTCTTAACTTATACTTTTTAAACTTTTCTTTTTAAGCAATTAAGAAATCTCTAAATAAACACTTAAATGCATAATGATAATTCTTATGAATCTTCTGGAATAAATTCTAATGAATCATTTTAGTTCAAATTTTCATATATTATGAATTCTTTCAAAAACACTTTTAAAGTATTTTTAAATAGTTTTCTTAATTTAAAAACAATGTTGCATACTTGGATATTCCTTTACAGAATAAAACAAAATGTATAAGGTAACAAAATGTATAGTATAGTCCACTATAATTTGTCAGTAAAGTGTGATACTGACCATATAGTACTTTGAATCTAATCATGAAGTAGTAAGTTAATTCCTTTTTTTAAAAATCCATTATTTTAAAAGCCAGAACTGAAATTTCATCAACATTTGAGCTACTGTTAAAAAAAAATCATCATATCCCATAGGTGTCTGGTAGGGAAAACAGACTATTTTTAATATTTCTAGAAGCATTTCCTTACGCTAAACACAGGATCAGGGTCTGAAAGAGACCTAGTCAGTTTTTCACAGAGCGTGGTCCAGTTTTCACAGTTCAGTACATCCGATGGTGGGGCCGAACATAACATATGCAAAGCTTCATACCTCACCTGTAATTTTTAAAAATATTTTTATTAATATTCAGTTGCTAAAAAGAATAAACCCAATTCTCCAAATTTTAACATTGAAAGGCAGGGTCTGGATAATTGTTTGCAAGAGGCAATCAAAGAGAACCAGACATTATTTTATAAAACTTTATTATTAAATATACTGGGTGCTTGCTTCAAAAGCATGTATACTAAAACTGGAATGATAAAAAAAAAAAAAAGATTAACATGGTCCCTGAGCAAGGATGACATGCAAATTCGTGGGACATTCCATATTTTAAAATAAATATATATATATATTGGGGTGACATTGATTAATAGGATCCTATAGGTTTCAAGTGCACATTTCTATACTAGTAGAGCTGTTAAAAGAACTCATTTTTAAAACTGTTTTTAAACAGAGAAAAAAAACAGGTGATTTTATGTAAAGCCAAGATAAAAATACTAAGTGTATTAGCCATGTGTCCTAGAATCTCCTAAGTGGATGAGGAGGAAGGTGGTGGCAGAACCTGAGCCACCAGGGCACAGTTATCCCCCGGCCTGTCCCCACAGGCCTTCCCCACTTGAGGAGGTGTTCCTATGGTTTGCAGGCTGTAATAAATAAGTGCTCCCATTCCAGGATATATGAACAATTCTCCCAAAACAATCTATACTTGTTTTTGCTGCTACACCAGATTTTCCGACCTTCTAACCACTGAGGTAGAAAAAATTCAGCATGATGCAAAATTGAATTTCTGTATTTTCACAGAAAGCTTACTTCTTAATCATTCTTCTCAGAATCCAATCAGAATTCACTCAAAAAAAGTGTGACCCAAGGGACAGCAGTGGAAAATAATAGCTCTCCTCCAATTACGAATGTCACCAAATCTCTCCCCGACTCACTCTCCAACTAATAAGTAATAACACCCTGATTCCAAACTGTTCCTCATAGCCTGGTTTTTCCCAGCCGAAATAACCGAAATAACTAAGGCCTAGAGATTAAAAAAAAAAAAAAAAAAATAGGTGAGGAGTCAGAGAAAAGAGTTGAAACCTCTGGAAATCAGACACTGACTAAGGGTTTCAAGTATTAGGTCAAAAAAAAAAAGACAATACACATATATTTTTTAAATGTCTATGTAGTCATATGAAATAACTCCTCAATACTTTATTTGTGATAGGTTTTAAGGGAACCATGAAAAGTTTTTTAAAACATTTTTCCTTTTCAATTAATTTTTAGGGCAAAATCCCATTAGAATTTCCTACTTGCAAAAGCAGAATAAGGTTTCTGAACAAGTACAGATTTCCAAATGATCAGTTAAACTAAAGACAGTAAGAATGTTATCATATAAAATTCAAATCCCATTTCAATATCTTTTGAAACATAGTGCTTACTGTGAAACTAGAATAAACCAGAATGTAAAATTCTGAGAGGAAAATTACTCTTCTGTGATTTTTTTAGAAAACCAGTGGGAGTAAATCATAGCCATTCATGGAAACCAAATGGCAAGATACAGGCAAGCATCTTAAGTACTTCAAAATCCTATCAGATTTTCTACTTCAACCTAACTTTCAAAATAATAATACTTTGTAAATAGGAATTTATATAACCTTTTCAAATATGGATACAATTCAACTGAATTATTTCTTTAAAATCATTTTCCTAACAAATGAATATTTGTCAGTTGCTCACATTTTCCAGAAGTAGAAAGAACATTAAATGATTTCTTTTTTCTTCAAAGAAATCACTATAATATTGTACACAAGGCAACAGTTAACGAACAGTTTGGGGGAAAACTGCTTATAACTGCATCCCTTCAAAATTGAAACTTGAAATAAAAGTTTCATTATACAAATCCTGGTTAGTCTCTAAGGAGAGTCTCCCTTACTCAACTTTTCATTTCAAGACTGGGAAGTCTAGCAGGCCTATCAGTCTAGTGTTGCTATAATAAGAAAGGCTACCTTCAAGAGGTACAGGCCAATTGCTTATGATTATAATTCTTACACACACACATGCATACACACATGAACTTGACAGCTATCCTTTAAACTTACCTCTTTAGGTTGCCCTGAATCCAACTGGTCTAAAATGTATTGTAATTTTCCTTGACAAAATTTGTAACTCTGTAACACAATTAACAGAATGATCATTTATTTAGTACACTTTTAGCTGTACTGCTATAAATGATTTTCAAACATAATTCCAAGCAAATATTTATTTATTTATTTATTTATTTATTTATTTATATTCTCATTCTGAGCAAGAGAAGGAAATGAGTCATTTTGATTTGGCAGCAAACAGAATTTTTGTTTCCCAAGGCATTTAAATGAGAGCTGAATGTCCCAGTAGAATAGTGTACCTTCATTCAAGTGAAAACTATTATTATTTGCTGCACAATTGCAATGTGTAGAACATTGTAAGACTCAGAAGACATAAAGCCAAAATGCTGTATACTCAGAATGCAAGATGAATAATACTGAAAGATAAAACAACATAAAAAAGAAGGCACTAATAGCACCCTAGACATAACTACAATGCTGCTTGAACTTTTGTTCCTCTATTTTCCTGCACTTTTCCTTAGCCCTTCTCCATGCCTCTGATATAATGTAATCACTCACTGAATACATAATTCTAGAAGAGATTATTTCATGAACTAAATCTTTAATATTAGGTTGCTTTATTGGTTATTTTTCTTCTGAATCTTAAAACTAGAGAGCATAAAAATAATCTGGCTAATAATGAATGTTTTAAAGCTAATGTGTTTAGTTTTTTTTAAGATTTTGTTTATTACTTTCAGAGAGAGGGGAAGGAAGAGAGGCAGAGAGGGAGAGAGACATCAATATATGGTTGCCTTTCACCTGCCTCCAGCTATGGACCTGGCTGGAGACCTGGCTTCCAACCTGGTTATGTGCCCTGGCTGGGGAATCAAACCAGCGACCTTTGGGTTTGCAGGCCAGCACCTTATCCACTGTGCCACAAGCCAGGGCAAAGCTTGAGTTTATTAAACACTACTTCAAGACATAAATACAAAACTAAATACCCCACCTGATTGAATGACGAATCGCTGTCAGAGCAATTGTCTGTGCAGTAACTATTGCTTTTCTCCTTTAGTATTTTTTTCTGCCTCTCCTGACTTCGCATCTCATCTTCTTCAAACTTGTTAATCATAGATTCCACCACGACCTTCATGATGTTCTTCAGGGAATGCATCATTTCTTTGTATCTTTAAATTCAAAGCGGTCTCAGTAAGAGAAAGACTTATTAGCACAAATTAAAACATTAGCTAAGTTAAACTTTTTTTTCTATAAAATCCCTTTAAGAACACAATTCTAAAAAAAAAAAAAAAAAAAAAACTGCCAGTTTTTCTTTAAAACAAATGGCACAACAGAATTCACATGCTAATAATAAAAATTAATAGGGAATCCTAAAAGTAAGTTTTTCCAAGGTTTTTTGCACCTGATTACATGGACCAAGATAGTAAAATGAACAGAATCTAAGGCAAGATGTTCCAGGGGCTGGGCGCCAGCAATTAGCAGTGAAGCCAACTGTTAATATCATGGCCCCAAAATCAGCCTGTTTTACACTTTCATGCTGTATTTCTCTATCTCCCACTATTTGCTTTTCTCCCCTTATCCCCTGCCAATTCTTTGTATCTAGAGGTACCAGTAGCCACAATCCCTAGAAATTTTAGAGCTAAATAAGACCTTAATATAATCTA
The DNA here is from genome assembly GCA_004026585.1 of Noctilio leporinus. Taxonomy (NCBI): domain Eukaryota; kingdom Metazoa; phylum Chordata; class Mammalia; order Chiroptera; family Noctilionidae; genus Noctilio; species Noctilio leporinus. The sequence continues at coordinate 52,317 of PVIW01007423.1, forward strand.
GTCTAGCCCTTTATTTTTCAAATAAAAAATGTGACCTGAACCACGGAAATTTCTAAATCTCATATATATTTATGTAAAAGTTTAAATAAACATAGTGAATAAAATACTAAATTTGGAGTCAAAAAACCTGAATTAGAACTGACTACTTGACCTACCAGCTCTGTCTTAAGTTTTGTTTCCTTCAACTACAAATAAGATAAAAGGAATACAAACCTATTTCACATGGCTATAGCAAGAAATAACTGAGAATATAAAGTTGTCCAGAAAGTATCCAGCCACATACTATGAGGAAATAAAGACATTTATTTAAGAAGATACAACATACAAATAACAAAGTACATAGGACAATGATGCTTCAGTCCCCTTCAAGGTAGGCACCTTGGGATATCACACAGTTCCAATCTGTTTCAGCTGCCCTATCATATCATATCAGATCATCAGTGAATCTCACTGATGATCTGAAATCTTTATTCTTTCAAAGGTGATTTTAGTTTTAGGAAAAGTCACAAGGCACAAATATGGGCTGCAGCGGGGATAAGTCACCTGGGTGATTTGATCTTTCACTGAAAAACTCTCTACCAAACATGATGTATGAGTGGGTACATTGTCATGATGAAGCTGCCAATCACTAGCTGCCCATAGCTGTGGCTTTCTGAATCACTGGAATAGCTTCCACAGAGGAATGTTTAAACTTAATGAAAAATCTGATGCAGATTCATTGCTCTACTTGCTCATTTTGAATGTGACAACCACACAGTAGACTTGTTCACTCAACAGCATCTGCCACCCCCAGTGAAGTCTTCATTGTTCACACATGTGCACTCCAGTCTACTGTCCTTGGCTGCCAGGTTACACTGATGTTGTGCAAACCATTCTCGTTATATTAATGATGGCTAGACTTTTTCTGGACAGATCTCATACATCTCAAAGTTCTTTATAAATATAAAGCACAATATAAGCATTTATTGTTTATCACTATGAAAACAATAAATTAGGAAAATAAGCATAAAACTTTCCTTTTTTATATTTCTGGTTAACAGACCATTATAACAGCATAAATCAAAGGAAGGATAGGTAAGGTACTATCTCTCATAAAAGCACTAAAACCACACTGGGGGACTGGGATGAAAAAAGTAGACTGAAATTTTAAAGTTTAAAGATTTTAAAATATTTTAAGTGGTATGTTGTATTATTAAATATATATAATTTTTATAATTTAAGATATACATTTAGTCATACTATTTAACAATTATTGATTTACATAATATGTAACTATAAATAAACATAATACATATAGCTATATATGTATATAATTTTAAAGCCCCAGGAGCTGGGAGAAAACAGGAAACTATGGAAAAAAGATCAGACTAGATTAGGAACAAAACAGGGTGAACACACACACAAGACAGTGCCACAGAGGTGAGGTAATTCAGGGAGGACCCAGGATTAAAGTAAAGGGATATAGAAAGCAGGAAGGAACTTTAGGGTACCCTTTAGACTAACTGGTCAAGTACCCATAGGATAACTGAGCTAGGTAGCCCCAGCTTCCTCCTCTACCAAGTCTGAGCAGCAAGAAATAGGAAATTACAACGCTCTGGAAGCAATTAATAGCTATACGAAAAGCTGCTCTCCCCTGCCGCAGGAACTGAATTATAGCTGGGCATAGGACTAAACTACATGCCTTTGCAGTTATGCAAAGCCATGTGAATAACAAAGTCCTGTCCTCTTAAAACTTACAATATGGTGATTTAATAAGGAAATATAAAAGTAATCTCAATGATTTACAGAGAAACGGGGTAATTAAAAGCCACAGAGAATGTTTCATTTTAGACAAGTTTACTTTAACCTTATTTTTGAACCCACCAACATGAGTTCTCTGCGAGAAATATCAGCAAACTAGCCACAGAAAAAGATAAGAATGATAATTTTAAAACAGAAACTAGAGAGCCAAACACTCATTCAAGAGTTCAATGAACTAGAACTATAGAACTATCCATTGCAGTTTTTAAAAAGCCAAGGAAACCTGGGTGGTGGCACAAGTGGATAAGGCTCCAGTCTGCGAACTCAAAGGTCACTGGTTCGATTCCCAGCCAGGGCACATAACCAGGTTGCAAGCCAGGTCTCCAGCCAGATCTGTGGCTGGAGGTAGGTGAAAGGCACCCATAAACTGATGTTTCTCTCCCACTCTGCCTCTCTCCCTACCCCTCTCTCTAAAAATAATAAATAAAATCTTTTAAAAAATAAAAAGCAAAGGAAAAGCAGATATAGGATTGCATATGGACAACAATGAGAAGAGTACTTTATACTGCAAGAAGTCAAAATTTAAAAAAGCTCTAAAAGGCAATGAATAAAAAAACATATCAATTAACAATAAAAATCTATACAGTATTTTTACTTATATATATGGGAAATATATGACAGATCCATACAACTAAATTCATGTGCAAACCTTTATTTAAAGAAATAAATATCGGGGGAGCGGGGTGTGGGGAGAAGGAGGCAAAGAAGGGGAGCAATTTAGTCAAGGAACTAGCATGGAAGACCCATGGACATGGACAACAAGCGGGACTGACTTTGTCGGGGAATGGGTAGATAGGGAAGGGAAGAAAAGGGAGGGGAAATGGGATGAATGTAATACAACAACAATAAAATTAAATTTTAAAAAATAAATATCAAAATGCTTAATTAGAAAAGTAATTTGTAATTAGAGTAAAAATGTTAATAGATGCACTGTTGTCACATTAGCCCTTAGTAATTTTCTGAAGAACCACAAAAAAATACCAAAAGAAAATATACTTTGTGCAACTTAAAATCTTTCATCATATTGACCAGGTAGAAACATTCATTAAGAACTTTAAAGTCTTTGTAGGGTAATTATTATTGTATTAATTTTTACATATGAACTAAAACACAATTAAATGGCTTACCCAAAGATAAAAAGTAATTTTCTAACAATCACATATAAAACTTTGCTCTTAGCATTAAAATGCTTTTATTTTCTGACTAACAATTTTAGTACTCGATTTAAAATAAGTTTAATAAGACTGCCAGGAATATACTAGGAATTATAAAATCACACAAAAGCATAAATAACTCCAGTTCTTGTTTATTCTCCTAATCAAGAAATAAATATCTTAATTTCTATGGCTTTTATTGATATATATTAGTGGTTTAAACATGCTAAACTTACTAATAGCTGCAGACTGTCTCTTTGTTCAATAACTTATTTATTTAAATAATATAAACAGTTGTCCAAAGGGGAAGGAAGCCTGTCTAAAGTAATAAATCAGATGTAATGCTTTGAAATCCAATAGGTAATATAAGACTGAGGTATACAGTATATTCCAAGTTCGTTTGTTTTTTTTTAAGATTTTATTCATTATCTTTAGAGAGAAGGGCAGATAGGGAGGAAGAAAGGGAGAGAAACATCAATGTATGGTCGCCTTTTACCTGCCTCCAGCTATGGACCTGGCTAGAGACCTGGCTTGCAACCTGGTTATGTGCCCTGACTGGGAATTGAACCAGACACCTTTGGGTTCACAGGCCGGCACCTTATCCACTGTGCCACCAGCCAGGGCCCCAAGTTTTCTAACAATAGAACAATGAGTTCAATTCAAAGCTTCCTTCACGCTACAATACCTGCCCTCATGCTACATAAGAAAGGAATATGATGGCCCAGCACAAAGAGAAACGAGATGCAGAAAAAGTTTTCCAGCTTCTGCCCTAGGATGTGATGGAACAATAAAATGAAAGGAACCTGGAGTCCCTGAGTAAACTCATAGGGCTAACCCACCTACCTACCTTGCATTCACGTACTTCTGAACCATTATACAAGAGAGAAAAAATTGCCTTCTTTGACTCCTTATAATATTTTGGTATCTATTTGTCGTAGTTATTTACTGTATATTCTAACTAATATACTCTTCCTCTGTATTTCCATTTGTGACCTTTTGCACATATCATGACACTGTACTGTGTTGAAACTATCTCTTTCAAGTTTATATTGGGCTGGCCAAAAGTTCATTTGGTTTTTAAGTAAAAATACAAGATACATTTTTCATCTTCACCAATAACTTAATTGAATAATACATCATTTTGTTTCACTACCTTCTACCATCTTTCAGACAACTTCATAATTCCATCTTCCCAGAACTATTCCAGGTACCTTTTGCAGTCTTCTAGGGAATTGAAGTTTTCTCTCTAAAGAGAATTTTGTAAAGACTGAAATAAATGGAAATCCGAAGGTGCCATGTCTGGCGAACATGGCACATGACTCAGACCTTCCTAGCCATGTTTAACAGTTTTGCCTGGTCATCAAAAAACATGAAGTCTTGTGTTATCCTGATGGAAGATTGTGCGTTTTCTGTGGACTAATTCCAGGTACTTTTCATCAAGTGCTGCTTTCAGTTGGTCTGACTGGAAGCGGTACTTGTTGGAATTAATCATTTGGTTTTCCTGAAGAAGCTCATTATGGAGGACCCCCTTTCAATCCCTTCATGTACACATCACCTTCTCTGCATGAAGGCTGGCCTTTGGTGAGATTGCTTGTAGTTTTTTTCACTTGCCCACGATCTTATCCAGTCCACATTATTGTAAAGTGTGCACTTTTCATTGCCTGTCACAACTTGTTTTAAAAAAGGAATGTTTTCCTTAAGTTTAGGTAGAGAATCACATGTGGAAATACAGTCGAGAAGGTTTTTTACTTAACTTATGTGGAACTCAAACATTAGAGCAATTAACATACCAACTTGGTGCAAATATTTTTAACAATTAATTTAAATCTTTTGAATATGCCACTATCTCCCACATAGTATAACACTGATGTTCTCAATATCTCGATTTGACCGCTATCTACTTCAGTAGTCTACCCTACTATGGAATCAGAGAGAAACCCAGAGAGAAATCACCAGCAGGAAACTTTGCAAACCACTTTTGACATGTTCAGTCACAGCACCTTTCCCATACACTGCACAAATCCTTGCTTTTCAGTTGTGTTTTTATCATTCTTGAAATAACAAAGTATATAATATGCCAAATATGTTTTCTTCCATCTTCAATGTTAAAATGGCCACACACAAAGTCACCAATTTAACGTTTTTTTTTAATATTTTATTTATTTATTTTCAGAGAGAGATGGAGGGAGCATCTGCAAGAGATACACTGATTGGTTGCCTCTCACACGCCCCCAACTAGGGACCTGGTAGGCAACCCAGGCATATGCCTGACTAGGAATCAAACTGGTGACCTTTGGGTTCACAAGCCAGCACTCAATCCACTGAGCCACACCACCCAGGGCTGTTGGTTTTTTATTTTTTTTTGGTTTGGTTTGGTTTGTTGTTTATTTTTTAAATGCACACCAATGTGACAGCTATCACAATACAATCTAACAAAATTGTTTCAAATGAAGTTTAAGGCTACTGAGCACTACTAGAAACATCTTATGAAGAAAACAAACTTTTGGGCCAACCCAATATTTCAGTGTAATGTCAAATTCCCAAATACACTATGGCTTACTGGAAGGTAAGTCATCTTTATATTCCCAATATCTAATGCCTAATTTATAGTTGTTACTTATTAAATATGCAATGAGTATATAATTGATCAGAGAAGAGAAAAGGCAAAATGATTTATTGCTCAAGTCAGAATTATGACAAATGGCCAAAATGGAGAACACTGACATCAAATGCTAGTGAATAAATGGAGCAACAAGAACTTATATATACTACTCTGCCAAGATAGGATACAAGAAGAAGTCTTCTACCTGGAAAAGAACCCTCACCCTACCACACTGACATTCTGAACTCGGACTTCCAGCCTCTAGAACTGTACCTTACACAGTCTTACCTTGATGCAGCAGAATGAATTTTAAACATAGACTCACAGAAATGCCACACTGCTCTGGGAAAATTGCTTTAGTTTTGTGCAAGAATCAGGGCTTGCTGTAACTATTCAATTAACAATGTTCCAGTTCCTGGCAATGAATTCTGCCGAGAGATGATGGGATGTCGCTCTGTTCTGCAGAGAAGCCTGCACATTAGGGCCAAGAATTCAAACTTCCACATATCTGGTCATAAAGTTCTTGGAACATATCCATTTTACATGACTGTAATTTCATTTTTAATGAATTAGGATGTTAAATTCTGAATCTGCTTGTTCATAATGTAACCCCATGTTCATAGTGATTAGTATTAAAATCAAAGACAGGACACATATACCAAATGCTCTTCACTTTATAAGCACCTTGCTTCTAAGTGTAAGTTCTTCAGTAATCATGGGTATATAAGCAGCATCTTATTGATATCAAAATTTTAGCAAACCCTCTTTTTCTTTCATTATCAAAATAATGAATGTATTTAAATATAAATTACAGTATTTCACAGAATTTTGCTCTTCCCAAATTCCAAAATCTTGAACAAATATAATATTCACACAGAAAAAAATGACTGAGTTTCAATTTCCAGAAATTAAGTTCAATGATACATGAGCATAACTACTAGTATAAAAATATTCTTTTTCTATGGTGATATTAAGTGAAACACTAAAGTAAAGAGTGAAGAACACTTAAAAGTCTACACCATTCATCTACCTTTCAGAAAGTTCCAGAATAAAGATGAACTGGTCAATCATCAATTTTAAAGTGACAATAAGCAAATAACCTGTGAATTGTTCTAACGCAAAGTGATTTTATTCTCCTTTGGATGGAACTGTCTTGTTCAGGGTCCTGAGGCAGTAATTTAATAAATGTCAATATATTAGGCTTAATTTGCTAATGTGGTCTCTAAAAATATCTAGTAATAACTAAAGTAGATATCTCAATAAAATACAGAAGAAAGGAAGCATAAACTATATCAGGAAGGGCAAGAAGCTACTACAAACACAGATTAATAAATGTACGTTTACCTTATAAAAATTATGGGGAAGTGAGGCAAGCCTTAATCAATATTGACTATTAGAGGCTTTCTAAAAATTTAATTTTAAGTGAGTTCAGGATGGAGAAAAGGAGGATGCTATAGAAAAGTTAAGGTACAATTTAATTTAATATTTATATTTTATCTATTTTATAATGATGTGTGTGACCACAACCTTAGGAGGTCCATATAATATGATTTAAAAATTTAGTGACTGGTGAAGAAAAAAGAAAATATGGATTATCTAATAAATTGGTTTACATGAGTAATATACATACGTAAAATGCTTTAATCCTTTTTTAATTCAGACCTTTTTATTTTAAGTTCTTCTATACAGAGTATTTCCAATCAAGTTTTTTAACTGTCACATAAATAACACATAAATAACATATTTGCATTTATCAAATATCCAAACCTAGAAACAGGACTTTTTTAAAGCAAATTTTGTATGTATGTTTATTCTTAATTTGATGGTATTAAATTTTATTTTATCTATAAAAAATAACTTCCATATAGTGCTGGTGAAAATGCAAAATGGTTCAGCAATCACTCTCCTTGGTATTTATTCGAGTTGAAAACATATGTGCACACAAAAACCTGCATGCAATGTTTATAGAAGTTTTATTCATAATCACCAAAGCTTAAAAGTATACAAAAAGCCTGGTGCATCCAGACAATGGAATATTTCTCAATGCTAAAAAGAAATGAGCTATCAAGCCATGAAAAGGTATGGAAGAAAAGTAAATGTATGTTATTAAGTGAAAGGCTACATATGGTTTTACCATATGACGTTCTGGAAAAGGAAAAGACAAAACTGGAAAAAATGAAAACAGTATCAGTGGTTGCCAGAGGCTGGGAGAAGGAGGGGTTAATAGATAGTACAGAAGGTTTTTAGGGCAGTGAAACTACTCCATAAGATATTATAAGGATAAATACATGGCATTATAAATTTGTCCAAACTCCCAAAAAAAGAAAGTGCTAATGTAAGCTACAAACTCTGGATAATAATGGTGCATTAACGTAGGTTTCTCAATTAAAACAAATGTACCACTCTGGTGGGGAATGTTGATAATGGGGAAGTCTGTGCATCTGTAAGAGCAGTGAGTATATGAGAAAGAAATATGTACCTTCTGCTCAATTTTTCTGCAAACCTAAAGCTGCTCTAAAAAATAGTCTACTAAGGGAAAGTGAGGGAGTAAGTCATGCAAATAACTAGGAAAATAGTAGTAGAAGTAACATGAGTGCAAATCCCTTAGCCTGTTTGAGAAAGAACAAGACCAGTGTGGCTGGAGCAATGTCACAGGGGATATGGTAAGAAATGAGGTACCAGTCCTACCTGGTGTGGCTCAGTGGATTGGGCATTGCCCAGCAAACTGAAAGGTCACAGGTTCGAGTAACTCAGGGCACATACCTGGTTACAGGCTAGATCCCCAACTGGGGACATGTGAGAGGTAACCAACTGATGTTTCTCTCCCTTTCTTTCTCTCTCCCTTCCCCACTCTCTAAATATAAAAAATAAAATCTTTAAAAATAAAAAGAAGTGAGGTAGTAGAGGGAGCAGAAGTCTCATGGTGGGCCTTTGGCTACAGAAGAATCCGGATTTTACTATGAATGAGATGAGAAGCCTTTGGAAGCGTTACATGGAAAAGTGGCACAATCTCACGCATTGTTTCAAGGGATCATTGTAGATACTGCAAGGAAAACACTTAGCGGGGAGTGGGTTAGAAGTGCTTTGAAGGAGCCATGTTGAAAGAAAAATTAGTTTAAAATATTGTTGCGGGCATACTTACTCTTTAGATTCCTGAGTTCTTTTAGTAACATGCTGTACAACTGTGTCATAGCCCAATTCCTCACCCTGATTCTGATCAGATATCCATTTTTCCATTTCTTCTTCAATCATAGATCCCAACGTGTTGCAGATATGCTGTCTAAGGTATTTCACAAATTCATAACTGAAACAAACATTTTTAAAATGAATGCAATAAATATCATGAACTCATCAACCACACTGAAAAAGTGTTAGCACAGAATGATTTGTAACATTTTCTGATTTCTTACCTTAAAGCAGAATTAAGTTAGTTATTCATCCCAAATCATTTAACAATATGCAGTGTGAGGGGAAGGGAGAGAAATGGTAAATTTCAGGACCAGCTTAACCTTTAGTGGATTGGAGTCCTTTCACAATTTTTTAATACTCCCATCTCTAATGTATAAAGCACATTAAAGGAAAGGGAAAGCAGTTGTTCAAGATTTTTGTAATTGTTCAAGCTGATGAGGAAAACCAGGCTGGAATAACAGCAATTATGAAAGAATTACTAGAAAAAGGATAAACTCCAATCAACTGTACATTTTGAAAGTGATAACTGACCTAAATTTGACCTAATCAGTTCTTTCCTGTGTTTATAGAGAGAAGTATCTTAGACAATTCAATGCATTTTACATTTTCCTTCATACGGTTAGGTTCCTGCTAACATTAAGATTGATTTACAAATCCAGACAATACAGCAAATAGGAGAGGTTGAATAGTTATTTTAGGAACCATGTTTACTGAAAATAATAAACAATGATTATAATTAATATCATGATTTAGAAAAGTTAGAGTTTTTGTGGTCTCTCAAAGGACAAAGATAGTGTAGGACAGTCCATTCTGTAAATGTTACTATGTTCAAGACTTTCGGCATGAATATACCACTGTGTAAGAGCCTTGCATGTATGCAGGGCAGGAGATAAGGAGAGCATGGAAGAATTTTTCCCATAATTACACATCCATCATATAGTCTTCAGTCCAATATTGATTAAATTATTGAGTGTGCTCTAAACAACAGCCACGTTACCCAGGTATCCAAAGGATTTTATTTTCTATTTTAACTGCTTTTGATTGAGATTTCCTTCCCTGCCCATTTCTCCTTAGCTCTCTGAACATATCACGGTTTCCTGGAATCCAGAGAGCTGCTTGGTAGTTTTTCAGGCCTGCCACAGACAGTGCAGACCTCAAAAGTCAAGTAGAAGTATTTGACATGAAGCCACATATTACAGAAATGGACAAGCAGAGAATCAAAAAGGCCTGAGAGGTCTCCAGCCAGGTCTGTGGCTAGAGGCAGGTGAAAGGCAACCATATCTTGATATCTCTCTCCCTCTCTACCTTCCTCTCTTCCCCTCTCTCTAAAAATAATAAATAAAATCTTAAAAAAAAAAAAAAAAAGAGCCTAAGAGCAGCTCTAGCTCTACCCTACTTGTGTGACTCTGGAAAAGTCTAGTTTTTTCATCTGTAATTTAGCAATTATCTAATCGACTTGATGCCACTACTTTAAATTAAGGAGGCAGTTGAAAATCTATCATTGTAAACTACCAGACTTTTTCTTAAAAGGAGGTTAGCAAATGTATTCTCTCTCCCATAGCTTCAACTCCAGATTCATGATAAATAAATGACTTCTTTACTCTTTCTTCAGCCAAAATGTCCCTCCGAAATGCCATATCTGTATATGCTGGACAGACTACCGTATGTTCTTTCACCATATCAATCAGCATATCAAATCTGTCATCCTACTCACCACTCAGAGACCACCTCTTTTTTCTAACATGTATCTTTGTTAATGGCACCATCCTTCAACCAGTTACCTGTGTGTTGCCTCAAAGAGCTTTAACAATCTTCTCCATTACATCTCATATCTAGTTAGATAGCTATAATTCTATCAATTCTTCCTCCACAACTACTCTTTCCCTTTCCACTGCCTCTAGATTAATGTTCACATCTTATAACCTTTAGCTAAACAACTGCAAGAGCCCTCTTAATTCATCCTATGAATCAGTGGTTCTTCAACTAGAACATGAACTAGAATCACCTAAAGGACTTGCTGGGCCCAACTCTCAGAGCTTCAATTCAGTAGGTGTACAATGGGGCCCAAGAATTTACATTTCTAACAAGTTCCCAGGTAGGTAATGCTGATGCTAATGGTCCCAGGACCATATTTGGTGAAGCACTGCTCTAGACATTCTGTATTCAGATAGCTTTTAAACTAGTCTAAGGTTCCTGGAACTCCCATCAACAATCCTACTCACAGGAGCAGTATTAACACAAAATATGAATGAATACATATTTATATTAAAGTAGCTAAAATATTGTAGGTATCATTTTTATGATCCCCTGCATTAATTTTTTATTAACAGAACAACCAATGATCCCAATAACAAAATAAGCAGGTCCTGTTACCATTTTAGGAATCACATAGAATTCCTTCCTAACTTTCTCTCTATCATTTAATAGCTGTAGGAAGCTGCCCAAATTAAATATCCTCTACTAGGCTTCAATGTTTTTCCATCTGTAAACTGGAGAAAGCATCTATCATGGAAGTTATTATAAAGATTCTAGATAATATATGTCCTGCACCTAACACAGGGACTGACATGAATTTAACAGTAAGTGCTATTATTACTATCATTATTACATATTGAACACACATTTTCTCCTTGATGTTTAAAGTTCTGAGACCCCGATTAACGCTGCCAGTAATGCCTCATTGCTATCCCTCATACAGACCCAACAGTCTCCATGTTTTGTGTCCCCAATACTTCTGACAATATTTCATCCAGGTACAGTACTTTACCCCCATCTCTGTTTAAGATCACCTTCTACAGCCTAAAATGCTAATTCATGCTAAAGCCTTTCCTAGTTCTCCAAACCTGATATTCTTTCTCTCCCAAGCCCCAAAAGTACATTGCCCATCTCTATTAGCACACAAAATATTGTGTTGTGTATAGTATGTGACTTGCTTTATCTTTGCATGGCTCCTGAGCATGTCTAAACCCAGATTTATATATTTACTATCCTTGAATACGGAACAAACTCACTTACGGACATATCTTTTACAATACTCGTTGAACTGAAATAAGCACAGGAAAAGGGTTTATCTCTTTAATTCCTCTTTAATCAGTGGCTATCATTTTGAATTACCTTGTTCTTCCTACATAATTGTTTTAGTGGCTAGCTTCCTGTTCATTTAATGCCTATTAATAATTTCCGGTAGCATGATACTATAATTAACCACCCCCATATATGATCTTTTTTTTTTTTAATCATATATGATCTTTTATTCTCCCTCTATTCCTCTCAGTATGAAAAAGAGAAGAGAAAGAAAGGATAGAGTCCAAAAGAAAGGACTCCCTTCTTGACAACTACTCACCAAATTTCTGGCACTAACATTATTTTTCAGGACTCCCACACTTGACACCATGGGAAGCTCTTTAACTTCATCTCTGTACCCGGGCCACCTGTTTTTTCTTATCCATCCAGTCACCAACACTTGCTAACATTTCCTGCATATCCCTTGGCTTCACCACTTCCTGCCTTTTTCCCCATTTTGTTAATCAGAATCAAACCACATCACCATACACAGAAATTAATACAGCAGCCTTCCTGCTTATTTCTACTCTCTTTCCCCTCATATTTATTCTAAATGCTATAGTCATATTAATTTTCAAGAATTGTTGATTTCATTTTTCTAAGTTTGAGCCATTTTACTTACAACCAATACTTCAAACCGCATCACATACATAATGTCTCAATAACTGTGGTATTTAAAACTAATTATTAACTGCCTGTTAACTTTCAAACACAACTTCCTTAGCCTGGATTCTTCATCACGCCCCTTTATCAGGGCCTCTCCACTTAAATGAGGCCACACAAAATTTCTCAACAAACCACCAACCATGTTGATTTGCATATAAGCAAGGAGGTACATTTAAGTGACTAACGTGCTAGACTCGGTGCCAAGTATTTATTAATACTGTATTATTTACCATACGAAATAGGTAAAATAAATAAGGGCACAGATGGAAAAGTTTCAAAGCCTTGTCAAATAAACGAGCTACTAATTTAAGCCCACCTTACTCCGAAGCCATTGTCATTCCCACCACCCCACACTTTCCCAAAGATGTAAAAATTCCAAAAATGTTTGAGTAATAAGATTTTGTACAGTGGTAAGTTGAGATTAGGAAGTAAATATTTTTACCAGTTTGTATCCAATTTAAATGTCATTTAGAAAGCTAAATCTATTACATTTTTTTTCTCAAATTATAATTAGCATATTACATTTAAATATATAATTTACTTTAAAATTTATTAAATTCACTTTTAAATGTCTAATATTTACCCTCAATGTTTAACCAGTAACTTCAAGGCTTCAAGAGGTATCTATTAAGAACAGCAGAAGTTGCCCTGGCTCCTGTGGCTCAGTGGATTGAGCTCCAGTCTGCAAACCAAAGGGTCACCTGTTTAATTCCCAATCAGGGCACATGAGTGGGTTGCTGGATTTCGGGTCAGGTCCCCAGCTGGAGGCAGGTGAAAGGCAACCACACAATATGTTTCTCTCCCTCTCTTCCTCCCTCCCTTCCCCTCTCTCTAAAAATAATAAAAATTCCCTGGCTGGTAGATAAGGTGCCTGCCTGCGAACCCAAAGGTTGCTGGTTCGACTCCCCAGCCAGGGCACATAACCAGGTTGCAAGCCAGGTCTCCAGCCAGGTTTGTAGCTGGAGGCAGGTGAAAGGCAAACATACATTGATGTCTCTCTCCCTTCCCCTCTCTCTAAAGATAAATAAAATATTTTTAAAAATAATAATTTTTTAATCTTTTAAAAAGATATCATTTAAAAATATACTTTTTTTAAAAACAGAAGAAGAGGAAGTGATTTTGTAAACTTAATGTTCTGCAATACTACATGAAAATAACAAACATAAATTTTCAGAAGTACTCCAAGAAAAACACCCCAAATTCACCACTGCCTTATATTACTTGAAGATCTTCCCTTACACAGCAAACTTCCCATATATTTTTTATTTAACCTTTATTGTATTTTTCCCATTCCCACTTAGTCCCTTCATACCTCCCTGACCCCAGCAATCTCCATACTGCTGTCCGTGTCCCCGAGCCCTTCTTCCTTCATGCTCAGTACCTCCATCCCCTAACTGTCCCCCACAGCTATATTTTAAATGTTAACCTGTTTTGGTTTGCATACTCCTAATTATAAACCAAATCTTTGCATATTTTATACAAAAGGGTGAAAACTTACATGAAAGAAAAATTCAAAGATTACATTTTCAAGAGAAGCCTTTACAGATGTTAATTTGTTAACATCTGACAGTCCCTATCCTGCCTCCACAAATACACAGCTGGCTCCAAGGTAACGTCAGCAGATGTGCCTGATAAGATCTGGAGAACCCAAAAAGATTTGTGTGCTCCAGAACAATTATCTCACCACAGTCAAGAATCCTCTAAATAAAGAATCAGAATATCTGAAATATCAACACCATAAACTTATCATTGCACTCTCTGATACGCCTGTGAATATGAAAAAGGATCCAGGAATACATAATCCTTTTCAGCCAATCAGTGTGACTTCACATCCAGCCCACTGCCACTGGCAAACGGAAGAGAAAAATGAATTTGGAGCCCTCGCTGGTGGCACAGTGGATAAGGCTATGGCCTGCAAACCCAAAGGTCGCTGGTTCGATTCCCAGTCAGAGCACATAACCAGGTTGCAAGCCAGGTCTCCAGCCAGGTCCATAGCTGGAGGCAGGTGAAAGGCAACCGCACATTGATGTCTCTCTCCTTCTCTGCCTCTCTCCCTTTCCCTCCATGAAAATAATAAAACCTTTATTAAAAAAAAGGAATTTGGGAGAAGTACAGAGAGAAATGAGAGGTCCCTACAAACAACGCTGATCCTCTTCACAATCCTGTCCCAGCCTACTCAGGCAGTCAGACACACCACCATTCCTCCCCACCCCTGAGAGTCAGTGAGAAACAATTGGTGGGGCAAGCCTGTTACTTCCCTGCAACTAAAGAGACAGCCTTCCTGAAGATGAATTCCATATTGCACCATCAACCTTGCTAAGGAAAGACAGAATTATACTTACTTCTTAATTGTATCAGCCCCATCTCTGTGCCACAAGTCAGGCAACTAGGAGACATGAATATTTAACTGAAAAATATACCTTTTGTGTTCATTTTGCTTAAAACCAACCTATAAGGAACAAAAGGTGATGTTTTCATAACAAAGGCAGTAGGGAAATACAACATAAGCCCATTAAAAAAAGATTCCAAAAATTTAAGACAATACCATTATAAAATAAATGCACATCAAAGAAAACAAACAAACAACTCCCCACTATTTAGCATCAGCTGTAAATAGCAAATGTGCTGGAAAATTTTAAATCTACCCTTTGAGAACCTGAACTACCAAACACTGTTTTCTAATGGCATCATGTTTAGGCCACAGTAATATCTATAACCACAGTAATGTCTCCCAGAAGACCTCCTTCAAAGTGCTTCAAGGTTTTTGGTTCACCTTCCCAATTTAATGAGCCCAAGGCCCCCCAGACTGAAATCTTGCCTCAAGAGGTTAGATTCTTTTTGAATAAACCTTTTAAGAAAAAAAGATGGGGGGGGGGGGTTAAAGCCCTCTATTATGCAAGAACTACCAGGCTACCTATGCCCTTAAGATGCTCTACTGACTCACTGATCATTGGAAAACTGAGAATTTCCAACCCCAAATTAGTGAACAGTCATTTCTTCAAATGGCTCTTTCTACTTTTGGAGTAAGAGTAACCCAAGTCTTCAAATTCTCATCTGAGAATTCATTTTGCATTGGGTTTCTTACCACCTGAAGACATGGCAAAAACCAATAAAATCCTAGAAGGAAATTATAGAAGGCTCTCCTATAATGGTGCCCCAGAAGCCTGGTGTTAATATTTCCATGTTTTATAATAGTCAAGAAACTGATTATTTTTTCTGTGCTACCTCCCAATTTTTAAATGTTGCTTTAAATCAAGCCAAAGAAACATATCCATAGACCAACTATGACCAAAAGGATGCCAGTTTGACTGTTCAACAACTTCTCACTTCAAGCAATTACAAAACTCTGAACACTAAAGATACTGGTAAATCTCTATGTTCAAAATTTCTATTTAAAAAATACAAAAATTGCCTCAAAAATATGCCTTCAATAATTTATTTTATTAGGGGGTCCTTCCTAATTAATTTATGTCAATTCTACTGTTTAAGCCCTTTCAGGTTTATTTTTAGCAGACTCTCCTGTGTTAACATTTTCAGACTTAACATGTTCTAATTTTGCTGGAAAGACCAAGATTATGTAATATTTTATTATATAAGTTTGCATAAGTTTAAATTCTACATCTCACACCAATCAATCTTGCAACCTTAACTATCTGACCTTGCTAAATTTCAGTTTCCCATCATTATCAATGATGATAATCCTAATGCAAAACATAGAATCTTCTTATATGATGAAACTTTTCTTACCAACATATATTTTACTAACCTAATTTATCTTAAAAGTAATTTAATAAGAAAAATAAAAATTTAGTTTCCAGGACACTATTACCAAATAAATGCAAAAATACCTTTTCTAAAAATGCCTATATAGGGAAACGTTAAAACCTAAGAGAACAGCTGTTTGATGCTAAGGGAAAATGTGCTGACCTCTCCACATTTCAGAAGCAGCTAAATTAAAATACTTAGCAATATGCCTGATCACTAATTTTTTACTACTGACGAAGATGAATTTTTTCACATTTAAACAGGAAATTCTTACAAAGTGAAAGAACATTCACTTTTTCCATTCTTTCTTCACAGCTTTATTACCTAGATTTTGCAAAAATAATTAATAATTTTGTTCCATAATGAATTTCCAAAATGCTCCAAACATACAGACACAAAGATTACTATTAAAATATAACATGAAAACAACTGTTTTTCAGGAAACCACTCTCTTAACTATTTTTTTATTTATTTAAAGATTTTATTTCATTATTTTTAGAAAGAGGGGAAGGGAGAGAGGCAGAGAGGGAGAGAGACATCAATGTATGGCTGCCTTTCACCTGCCTCCAGCCACAGCCCTGACTGGAGACCTGGTTTGCAACCTGGTTATGTGCCCTGGCTGGGGAATCGAACCTGCGACCTTTGGGTTCGCAGGCTGGCACCTTAACCACTGTGCTATCTTAACTATTTAAATAAGCAAAACTTTTCCAATCATCTACAAAAAAATTCGTAATGGTATATGTTAAAAAGGATATTTTATTGGTTTAAGTTATAAATTATAATGCTGATATTTGGAATTCTGAAAATAGTATATTTCAGAATCATGGGATTTATTAAATGATAAACTTAACCATATGTCATATCAATATATAAAAGGCTATGTAAAAACAAAGAATGAATATGTTACACCACCTACAACTCTTGGATCAAAGGTAAAAATTCTGAGTCATAGTAAATACTAAAAATGCACTTATTAAACTATGGAAGCACACATAAATTTGTTAGCAATTTCTCAGTAAGAGGAAAGTACTTTACATAATTAATGTTTTCTTGAATTTAACATTTAAATACACTAGAATTCACTAATGAAAGTCACTAGCAGATTCTTCTGTAAAACAAAGAATAAACCCAATTCAACAAATATATGTTACTTCCACAACAAACCAAAAATACCATATGGAGATACAATCATTAGGGTTGGTTTAAGTATTTCTTTTTTAAAAGTAAAACTATACAGGAGTTAACCCTTATCTTTGGTTTCCCTTTCCAGTTTCTGTTGGCCATGGGCAACTCTGGTTCAAAAATATTAGATGGAAAATTCTATAAACAGTAAGTTTTAAATTGAGCACCATTTTGAGTAGTATAATGGAATCTCTTGCATTCTTACTCCGTCCCTCTCTAGACATGAATCATCCTTTGACCAGCATATCCATTCTATACTGCTCCCCGCTCCTTAGTCACTTAGCCATCTCAGTGATCAGATTAACTGTAGAGGTACTGCAGTGCTTGGGTTCAAATAAACATTATTTTACTTCACAATGGTCCCAACGCCCAAGAGTAGAGATGCTGACAATTTGGATACGCCAAAGAAAAGTCATTAAAATGCTTGCTTTATGTGAAAAGCTTGTATGAATGGGGAGGGGGGACGGGCGGTATTATATAGGTTTTGGTAGTATCCTAGGTTTCAGGAACCCACTGAGGGTATTGGAATGTATACCTCTGGGGTAAGGGGAGAACCCCTGAAACACAAAACACACTGAAGTGAAGTCAGCCAAGCCCTGGCTGCATAGCAGAATCGCTTCTGAGAGCTTTCTCCGAAAACTCGAGGCCCAGCTTCTACCACACCTCCTCTGCCAGGCCTCAGGAAATTCCGATCCGTCAGTATTTGTTTAATGGCCTCCCAACTGATTCTAGCGGCCAGGCCGTTTGTTTTATACAACGGGGTCCAAGTATAAAAATTTACACAACACATGCTCATGTAACTGAAGCAATGTCCTTTGCCCCACCTCTTTCACCTCCCACAGGCCTCAGAGGCTTGCTGCCACTTTCAGAGAAAAGAGGGAAAGTTTGGACCCTTTACAGGATGTCCCACTTCATAATAGAAAGCTGGAAGAGGTTATGGAAAGCAAGGACACGTTAGGGCAGCTGCACTTGAAGCAAATCACTCCACAGGGGGATGTTGCCTGCACTGTGGTTCTCCTCGAACGACTATGTTTTCCCCCCACTTTTCTACACTACCTGAGATTCCATCATTTATGGCCTCAATTATCTTAACAATCATTTCCTTACAAAAATGCCAATGGCCTAGGGACCCTGGTTTCCCCTGTAAGTCCATTTATTAAGATTATTTTTCTTGCTAACACCATGACAATGGCAGGTAGATTTAAAGAAGGCATGTTCTGCAAGTAGAGATGGGAGAACAGCTATTCTGAAGTATGAAACGCTTAGGGAAGCAACACGTATCTACGTAGCTTAGGAACACTTAATGGTTAAAAAGAGTTAAGTCAGTGAAAAAATAGACAAATGAAAATAATGAACACCTAAGCTAATTAACCTTCAGAATCTCTTCCAATTCTGAGATTGGAAGATTCTATGAGAAGACCAAAGACAAGTGTCTCCTCCCCTTTCCATTCCTTCCAAGATCTAAGGACAGTGAGGCTAGGGCTTGAATTTAACTCTCTATACTTTTAACACCACAAACTACTCAAATACCATCAGGATTAGAAATCTTACTTTTAAGTCTACGCATTAGTTATAACATAAGTGTGGCTGGATTTTTCAGGCAGGCCACAAGCCATCTTTAATTGGAAAAGCATCTTAAAATTGACACAGCTAAAGCAATTATGTATGGGCATTTACATAGCCTTAAATGCTTACATTTTTTAAAAAGAAGGAAAAAAGTTGAAAACTAATGGCCTAATCATTCATTACAAGTGTTAAAAGTTTCCCACAAAGAAATTAACATCCAATAACAGCTGTTAGTAGTGACTTTAATGAATAAACAAGAAAGTCACAGAAATACAAAAGAAGGCATATGTAGGTATATCCAAAAACACTAATGAAATTAGAAGCTCCACATTAATGGAAATTTCTTCCACTTCTTAAAACTCCCATGAGAATCCGGTAAAAAAGTGTATGGTTCCTCCATAAATTTGTAGGCAAACACAAATTTTTGCATAAAATGTTAAAGGGCTCCAGAATCCCGATGCCATATGTGAAATAAGTGTTTCAGATAAGGGTAAGTTGAGTACACCGCAAAGTCAGTAAAGGTTAACATAAAAAAAAAAAAATTAATATGTCATCTCTGGGAAATCAAAATAAAATGCAAACAACTAAATTAGAAATGCCACTACTACTAATAAATTGCCACATCCAGCAGTTAACTTTTCAATGCAGATGCTTCATTTAAAGTATGTGAATCAAATCAAAAGAAAAACATAGGTCTCTAAACATATTCTTCAAGATTTACCTGAAATGATACCTCCCTCACTCAACTTCCTATCCCTATTGCTCCCCAAAGCAGGGCTCTCTGTACTTCTTCTATGACACATATTCCTGACAGGTATCACAGACATCTAAGTACGTGCCTTATTTCTTTACAGAAATTTCAGCTAGTCCATAGGAAGTTAATAACCTCACTTCAGGGTTCCTACAGTCCTCAGAATGGAAAATTGCTCCAACCATTAAGATATCAGATCAGCGAATCAACAAATGGGACTATATCAAATTGAAAAGTTTCTGTTCAGCTAAAGGAAATAACAGCAAAATTCAAAGGGAACCAACTGTATGGGAAAACATAATTGCCAAGGATACCTCAGACAAGGGTCTGATCTCCAAAATATATAAAGAACTAATGCAACTCAACACCAGGGAGACAGACAGCCCAACTAAAAAATGGGCAAAGGACCTGAACAGACAACTCACTGAGGAAGATATACAAAGGGCCCAGAGGCATATGAAAGAATTCTCGCCCTGGCTGGTAGCACAGTGGATAAGGCGCCGGCCTGCGAACCCAAAGGTCGCAGGTTCGATTCCCCAGCCAGGGCACATAACCAGGTTGCAAACCAGGTCTCCATTCAGGTCTGTGGCTGGAGGCAAGTGAAAAGCAACCATACATTGATGTCTCTTTCCCTCTCTGCCTCTCTCCCTTCCCCTCTTTCTAAAAATAATGAAATAAAATCTTTAAAAAAAAAAAAAAAAAAAGAATGCTCAACATCGCTAGTCATCAGAGAGATGCAAATTAAAACTGCATTAAGATACCACCTCACACCTGTCAGAATGGCAATCATCAGCAAATCAACAAACAACAAGTGTTGGCAAGGATGCGGGGCAAAGGGAACCCTCATACACTGTTGGTGGGAATGCAGGCTGGTGCAGCCACTGTGGAAAGCAGTATGGGGTTTCCTTAAAAAACTAAAAATGGAACTGCCTTTTGATCCAGCAATTCCACTACTTGGACTATACCCAAAGAATCCTGAAACACCAATTCATAAGAACCTATGCACACCTATGTTCATA
>PVIW01007424.1:0-53139 GCA_004026585.1 Noctilio leporinus
AATTTGATATAGTCCCATTTGTTGATTCGTTCTTTGATTTCCTTTGCCCTTGGTGAAGTATCAGTAAACATATTTTTGCGTAGGATATCCGAAAGTTTACTGCCTATATTTTTCTCTAGGACCTTTATGGTGGCACTGCTTATGTTTAAATCTTTTATCCATCTTGAGTTTATTTTGGTGTATGGTGTAAGTTGGTGGTAAAACCTAATTCTTAATGTTAAATATTCATTGAACCAGAAAATAGATTTATAATAAAGAAAGCACTGATGTCTTTGGATATTTTGTCTAAGGAATATGCTTATAACTTTAATATTTCATCCATTTAATTATGTGTTTCAATAAGATTGTAATTTGACCCTGATTGGAGAACATTTTGTTCTTGCAATATGCTATTTAGTAATTTTTGTACAAGCCAAAGAAAACAGGTTGTTTAAAATTCAAATAAATTTGAAACATTTATATTTTAGATATGATTGACATGGTATTTGCTCTAAGTTCCATTCTTGATTAAGCAATGGAGGGGGGGGTGGATCAAAAAAGGAAGTTTGATGATTTGACTACAATCTGATACATATATTTGTGGTTGGGAAGTAGTAGACCCTTGCTTTTAACTAAATTGTGGAAATACAACAAAATGAATAAAAGCCTTAAAAGGATAGAGTAATTAATATTTCTATCACATATAAAATAAAAGATTGCTATAGATACTAAATTAATAGTTATCTATGTAAATACATATATGTATGTATGTTTGCGTATGTGTGTGTGCGTATATATATCTGATTGAATTACCAATGTAACCATGATTATCAAATAATGGTAAAGTTTCATAGTAAAGTTTCAGGGTCAGGTAATACAACTCGTAGGAGCACTCAAGCAGAGTGGCAATGATTATTTACTGTCTACAAATTGTCAATGACCCCTGCTTATCAGATGGAATATAACTGGCCTGGCCAAATATGATGCTCATGTTTCCACTTTCCAAGCCTCTTTTACTGAAGTGTGGCCAAATGACATAGGCTCTATCAATAAGGTGTAAATGGAATATAAATGGATGACTGTCAAGAAGATTTCCTGGAAGGCCTTTGGATTTTCTGGTGAAGTGAAAACTATGGCCCTTTCTTTTGCACTCTCTTTCTCTCTTTTTTTTTTTTTTTTTGAATTTGGGCATGAAGTCTAAATCAACAGGAACCACTGAATTTTAATAATCTATGGTGGTTTTGACATTACTGTTACTAATCTAATGTCAAAACCTACTTACGTTCAGGAAAAAAATTGACCCTAATGTGTTAAAAAATAAAATTAAAAACCTTGAATAGTGTTTCTACTTACGTTCAGGAAAAAAATTGACCCTAATGTGTTAAAAAATAAAATTAAAAACCTTGAATAGTGTTTCCTTTTCTTTGTAGCCAAAAGTGTAACCAAAAGCAAGTCCAACTGCTTGCTGCTATAAAAGCCAACACTTGAGAGGAGGTGCTGAGGTAAAGGAACTGTGTATTTTCAGATGCCTGCAACCTGGAAGTGGGGGGCTCATGTCTCAAATGCCATTTCCACCTCTCAGTGGAGGCAAAGATTTTTATAACAAGGCAGAAGGGAACAGAACATAGAAATCAAGAAAGGGAGTTGAAAAGTTCTCTACTTGAAGATGAGCATAGTCCATTCCAACAAGACAAGTGATGGTTCAGTGTGCTTCATCCTGGACCCCCAGGTGGGAAGGCAGAACTTCCACCCCTCAGGATAAGCACAGCTTTTTGATCCTGACTCCCAACTTCCCATGCTAATAGTTTATTTCTTTTGGTACTAGTCATCAGATAAATGCAAATGAAAACCACAATGAGATATCACCTCATACCTGTCAGAATGGTTATCATCAATAAATCAACAAACAACAAATGTTGATGAGGTTGTGAAGAAAAGGGGATCCTAGTGCACTGCTGGTGGGGATGCAGAGCTGTGCAGCCACTATGGAAAATAGTGTGGAATTTCCTCAAAAAATTAAAAATGAAATTTCCTTTTGACCCAGCAATCCCACTTTTGGGTATATATCCTAAGGATCCCAAAATACAAATACATAGTATATATGCACCTCTATGTTCATCATAGTGTTATTTACAATAGCCAAGATGTGGAAACAGCCTAAATGTCCACCATAGATAAGTGGATAAAAGAACTGTAGGATGTTTACACAATGGAATAGAACTAGGGAGTAAAATGGATCAGCATGGATGGATCTGGAAAATAGTATGCTAAGTGAAATAAGCTAATCAATAAAAGACAAATACCATACAATCTGAAATTTAATGAACACAATAAAGAAACAAACAAAATAAAAGCAAAAGCAGAGCTGGCTGATGGCACAGTGGATAATGCACCAGCCTGAGAACCTGACACTCACTGGTTCGATTTCCCAGGCAGGGCACCTAATCAGGTTGCAAGCCAGGTCTCCAGCCAGGTCTGTCACTGGAGGCAGGTGAAAGGCAACCATACATTGATGCCTCTCTTCCTTCCCCTCTCTCTAAGAACAATAAATAAAATATTAATAAATAAATAAATTTTAAAAAACCAAAAGCATAGATACATGGAACAAACTGACAGCTGCTGGAGTGGCAGGCAGAATGAAAGACAGTGAAAGGGTTAACCAAAGAACATTTATGTATAACTCATGGACATGGACAACAATATGGGGATTGGTTTAGGGAGGGGAGAAGATGAGGTTGGGTGGAAGTGGGAAAAGGGAGAAAAAACAGAAACAACTGTATTAGCATAAATAATAAAAATAAAAAAAACTTAGAAAATGATTTCTATTTAAGCATAAAATGAAAACAAAACAAAAACCAAAATAGAGCCTACTTAATTCAGTTCCATCTGGATTTTATTTTTTTTTTTAAACATCCTCTCCTTTTCACATTCCCATTTACAACTCAATACCATAAACTATAAAAGAGCAGTATTTTATAATCTTATGGACCAAAACCCTGCCAAGTTAAAAATATGTTTAATTAAAGAAGAAAATTGGGAAGCTTCATTCTCCAATTCAGCTTTATCACTAGCAATACTGGTGTTTTGATCTTTATTAATCTTTCTTTACAGGATTCAAATTTAAAAGGAGGGGAAAATTGCCTAAAGGATACTATGCTAAATGAAATGAGCCAATCAAATACAGACACATACTATATGATTACACTAATATGTGGAATTTAATGAACAAAATAAATTAGAAAACAAAATAGAAACAAATATAGGTACAGTGCACAAACTGACAGCTATCAGAGGGGAGGAGGTTGCAGTGCTGAGTGAAAAAGATAAAATGATTAAGCAAAAAAATAAAACTTCATAGACAGACAACAGCACAACAGGATGGTGTTTAGAAGCTGGGGGGTGGGGGAAATGAAAAGGGTAAATGTAGCAAAAATGATGACAGAAGATTTGACTTTATGTTGTGAACACACAATATATAGGTGATGTATTATAGAATGTATACTTGAAACATATAATTTTAGTAACCAAAGTTTTAATTCAATTAAAACTTTCCTAGCACTATATAAGTCATATAGTCTATTTTCTTCATTCTTTTTGCCATTCTTTGATATTGGACCTTAATCCTAAATTTATTGACATTACCTTGCATAAGTCTACTTCTTTTTTTTTTTTTTTTTAAGATTTTATTTATTATTTTTAGAGAGAGGGGAAGGAAGAGAGGCAGAGAGGGAGAGAAACATCAATGTATGGTTGCCTTTCACCTGCCTCCAGCCACAGAGCTGGCTGGAGACCTGGCTTGCAACCTGATTATGTGCCCTGGCTGGGAATCGAACCAGCAACCTTTGGGTTCGCAAGCCGGCACCTTATCCACTATGCCGCCAGCCAGGGAATATAAGTCTACTTCTGCTGTCCTCTATGGACTCTGTTTTAACCAGATAGAAAACTTACTAACTGAATAAAGTGCAGAAGATGGGGAGTCATGGAAAAGGAAATATAAATGTACCTTCAGTGAGGCAGAGGGGTTTATTGGAACCCTCATCAGCTTCAGGCTGCTGCTAACTATCCAAACATGAGAATTAGGAAAGAGTCAAGATTTAATTGATGATGCCAACATTGAACCAGTCTATTTTTTAAAGATTTTATTTTTTATTTTTTAGAGAGAGGAGTAGGGGGAGGAAGGGAGGGAGGGAGGGAGGGAGAGAGAGAAAGAGAGAGAGAGAGAGAGAGAGAGAGAGAGAGAGAGAGAGAGAGAGAGAGAATCAATGTATGGTTGCCTTTTACCTGCCTCCAGCTACGGACCTGGCTGGAGACCTGGCTTGCAACCTGGTTATATGCCCTGCCTGGGGAATTGAACCAGTGACCTTTGGGTTCGCACCCCGGCACCAATCTACTATGCCACCAGCCAGGGCCAAACCAGTCTATTAATAATGAGAGCACCCAGTTGCATGGACTACTTGTAGATCTACAACTTGTATTTTTTATTTTACTTTGAAAATTACTCCCATTCTACATACGAAGGGTGAAATTGAGATTGAACTGGGCTTAGAAAAACAAGTGGAAATCTACCTGGTATCTCAGAGTGAGCAAAATGAAAATTTTAAGGTAAATCATTCCCACAAAACTGAGATTTACACTTTGAAGGCAGGAGAATACTTTTCGGTGACTTCTGAACTGCCAGTCAATTATTTAAAGCCTGAAAGTATTAATGCACATCAAACAGGACAGCATTTGAATCCCATTATTGAGAGTAACGTTCAAGGATCACAATTTCAGATCGTGCAGTAATGATTCCAGTACAAATTGAGCTGTGTCAAGGAAAGATGAATTTCAGCATATCCTACAAACAGCATCTCAGCAAACCCAGATGTGATTGATACCAAAGCAATAACAAAACTGAAAATGTTTTCCATTAAGAGAAGATTGGTCAGGGAATTGGGATTTCATTACTATTCACTTTAATTTATTTTCTATTAATATAGTTTTTAATGCAACTAGTAAAAGAACAATAAGATACTGCTGGACAATTACAAACAAAATATTTAGACAATACCAACATATTACACTCAAAGCTATAGTCAAGTTGTCAGATTATACATTTAACCACCTGTTTCTTATTTAAAAGTTAGAGGCATGGCATATCAAAGATCTAGATAGAACTGACAAAAAAATTAAGTTAACCCTGTCACAATGTATCTAGAATCCTTCTGATATAAAAATAAAATAAAACCACTAATATTTGATGTCCTATTTGTGAATACTATTAAAATGTGAAATCACCCTGAATTATGAGTGTTACTATTCTTGCCCTAAATTTATTTCCACCTCTTATTTATAGTTTAGAGTACTCTGATGACAAAAAGTAATTTTTACAAGGCATTGTCAGACATTCAGTTGTGGAGTTTAAAATATTTGATGTCAATGTATTATCTGAGGCAGAATGGAGTTGAATCACAAAAACACATGGAAAACATTTCCATCAGATGATAAAGCAGAAAAGATATCTTTGGATAGCTCAGCTTGATGAATTTAAACTGAACCTCAGAAAATTGATCTCTAATACAGATGTCTTTCATTTAACTTTTTCTCCAAAGCAGGATAATTTATGAACCATTATATAATACTATTAGGAAAGAAGTGTTTCTTCTTCACAAAAATCATATTAGAATATAATACATGTATGTATAAACAGAACAAAGGTTGTAATGTAATTACAGTACAAGTATGATAGAATGAAATGAAGCTAATTATTCCTTAAACACTTTTAAATATGGTTAACACTTCAGGACACAACTGTCAACAGAAAAATAATCTTTCCATTCTACTTTTATTTCCAAAAAAAAAAAATTAAGAGAAAAACTCCTCACTATGAGCTAAAGACAAAACTATAAGAATATGCACTGGGATAATAATAGTAGATGCCTTAGTGTATATAATTGTTACACTAGTATTATTTAGTACATTTATTTAGTACATTTATGCATATATGTACATATATACAAGTATAATACTCATATATATGCATGTGTGATGTAATATTTCCTTTCCTATTCTCCAAGGTACACTTCAAGTACTAAATGAAATGTTTTGCCTCAGAAATAGAAATATTTGCATCAGAAAAGAAAAAAATTAGTCCTACTCAGAAATTCACAGGTTTATGTTAATTCTCCTGGTAAATATGTTTTGTGTGCTAAATGATTTTATTATGAAAAATATCTCTGAATCTTACACATGAAAAATTATTCCACATTTAGGGCTCATGGCTGACATTAATAGTGCTCATTGATAGCCATAGATATTTAGTTCCTGGACAGATAGGTGAATTGCACTTCATTGTCTTCCCAAGAATAGACTTAGGTATGACCAATAAATGTATTTCAACCTATAAAATGTCAACAGGTATGATGTATGTCATCTCTAAATAGAGGAATTTCAGAGTGAATTATTTTTATATTTTAAAAATATTCTACTACTGTTCTCCCAATTTTCCCCTTTCACCCATTCCACCCAGCCCACAGCCACTTCTGCAGTTAATCCCCACACTATTATCTATGTCCATGTGTCCTTCATATATGTTCTTTTTTTTAATATCCAGAATTTTAATTTTAAAAATTATAAAAATCAAAAAATACAAATAACCCAATAGAAAACATGAAAAGATTCTGAATGCTACTCAAAATAATGGAAATAAAAATTAAAGTAACAATAAGATACCATTTTACACTTATCAGACTGGAGAAATAAAAAATATATATGGTATAAGCCCTGGCTGGTGGCACAGTGGACAAGGCACTAGCCTGCCAACCCAAATGTCACTGGTTCAATTCCCAGCCAGGACACATACCCAGGTTGCAGGCTAGGTCCCCAGCCAGCTCTGGGTTTGCAGGCCGGTGCCTTATCCACTGTGCCACCAGCCAGGGCTGCATTTTTTGTTCTTTATTATCTTCACCATCTTTCAATCAGTCCCTACTGCCCCTCCACCCCTTTTACAGCTGTCATTCTATTCTAAGATTCTATGCCTCTGGTTCTATTCACATTAGTTAATTTTGTTTTTATAAGTAAGGTCATATGCTATTTGTCTTACAGTGACTGGTTTATTTTACTTAATATAATAGTATCCAGTTCCACCCATGTTATCACAAAAGATAGAAATTCATTCTTTTTTATTGCTGTAGATATACCACAGTTTTTTTTTATTTACTCATGTACTGGTGAGCACTTAGGCTGTTTCAAACTTGTGGCTATTGAAAACAGTGCTGTTATGAATAGAGGGGTGCATAAATTCTTTTAAATTGGTGTTTCAGAATTCTTGGGGTGTATTTCCAGCAGTGAAATTGCTAGGACAAAAGGAAGTTCCATTTTAAATTTTTTGAGAAAATTCCATACTGATTTCTACAGCCACTCCACCAGTCTGCGTTCCTACCAACAACATACTAGGGTTCTCTTTTCTCCACATCCTCACTAGTACTTGTTTGTTCATTTATTAACGGTGGCCATTTTGACAGGTGTGAGGTAATATCCCATTGTGGTTTTAATTTGCATCTTTTTGATTGCTAGTGATGTTGATCTTTTTTTTTTATATGCCTATGGGCCATCTGTATGTTCTTGGAGAAATGTGTATTCAAGTCTTGTTCATTTTGTCATTGGATTGTTTATCTTCCTAGCGTTGAGTTGTGTAACTTCTTTATATATTTTGAAGATTATATCATTGTTTGATATATCATTGGCAAATATGTTCTCCCATGCAGTCAGTTCCTTTTGAATTTTGATAATGGTTTCCTTAGATGTGCAGAAGGTTTTTGATTTTATGTAGTCCCATTTGTTTATTTTTCCTTTATTCCTTTTGCAGAGATATATCTGCAAAAATATTGCCATACATAATATATGAAATTTTATTGCCTATATTTTCCTCTAGGATTTTTATGGTTTCATTACTTATATTTAAGTCTTTTGTCCATTTTGAGTTTATTATGGTGTATGATATAATATGGTAGCATGTACCAGTCCAGTGTTCCCAATACCATTTATTGCAGAGCCTGTCTTTATTCCATTGTATGCTCTTGCCTCCATTTTAAAATATTAATTAACCATAAAGACATTGTTTTATTTCTCTATTCTGTTCCATTGATCTATGTGCCTGTTCTTATGCCAGTACCAGGCTGATATGATTACAGTGGCTTTGTAGTATAATGTTATATTAAGTATTGTGATCCCTCCAATTTTATTCTTCTTTTTCAAGATTGCTGAAGCTATTCAGTCTTTTTGGTTCCATACAAATTTTTAGACTATTTTTTCTAGATCAGTAAAATATGTCATTAGTATTTTAATAAGAATTACATTGAATCTATGGATTGCTTTGAGTAGTATGGACATTTTTATGGACATTATAATGATGTTAATTCTGCCAATCCATGAATGTAAGACATGCTTCCACTTATGTGTATCTTCCTCAATTTCCTTCTTCAGTGCCCTATAGTTTTCCAAATAAATTTCTCACCTCCTTGGTTAAATTTATTCCCAGATATTATTTTTGTTGCCATCATAAATGAGATTGTTTTCTCTGGTAGTTCATTATTAATACATAAAATGCTGTCAATTCCTGAGTATTGACTTTGTATCTGACTACTTCACCATATTCACTTATTAGGTTGAGTAATTTTTTTGGGTGGCACCTATAAGGTTTTCTATGTACAATATCTCCTGATATGTGAATGATAAGAGTTTCACTTCCTTTTATTCAATTTGGATACCTTTTATTTCTTCTTGTCTCATCAAGGTAGCTAAGACATCTAGTACTATGTTGAAAAAGAGATGAAAGCTGACATCCCTGTTCTTATTCCTGATTTTAAGGAAACACTTTTGTTTTTAACCCATTGAGTAGATGTTGGCAATATGTTTTTCATATATGGCCTTCATTATGTTGGGGTATGATCTCTCTATTCTCAGTTTTCAAATAGCTTTTATCATAAATGGGTGTTGAATTTTATCAAATGATTGCATCTATTGATATGATGATATTATTTTTGTATTTCATTTGTTTATAGGCTATATCATACTTATTGGTTTATGAATATTGTATCATCCTTGCACCCCTGGAATAAATCCCACTTGATCATGGTGTATGATCTTTTTCAAGTACTGCTGGGTCTGGTTTGCTAATATTTTGTTGAAGATTTTAACATATATGTTCATCAGGGACAGAGGGGAGCAAAAAAGGGATGGATGTAATACAACAACAATAAAATTAAATATATATATATATATATATATATATATATATATATATATATATTCATCAAAGGTATTGGCTTATAGTTTTCTTTCTTATGTGTCTTTACCTGGATTTGAAAGAAGGATAATATTGGCTCCATAAAAAGTGTCTGGAAGTATTACTCTTGAATTTTTTGGAATAGTTTGAGAAAAGATAGGTGTTCTTCTATGAATAATTGATAAAATTCACCTGTGAAGCTGAGGATTTTGTGTGCCTAGAGTTGTTGGTATTTTTAAAAAATATTTTATTTATTATTTTTACAGAGAAAGGCAGGGAGAAAGGAAAAAAGGGAGAGAAACATCAATGTATGGTTGTTTTTCATCTGTCTCCAGCTACGGACCTGACTGGAGACCTGGCTTGCAACCTGGCTATGTGCCCAGGCTGGGAATTGAACCAGCGATGTTTGGGTTCACAGGCTGATGCCTATCCACTGAGCCACCAGCCAGGGCTTAGAATTTTTTAAATTATTGCCTCAATTCCCCTAGCTGTTATCAATCTATTCAGGTTTCCTGCTTCTTCTTGATTCAGTTTTGGAAGATTGTATTATTCTAAAAATGTATCCATTTCCTGCAGATTGTCTAATTTCTCTGTATAGTAATTTCTTACAATCCTTTGCATTTCTTCTGTATCTGTTGTTGTTTCACTTTCATTTCTAATTGTATTTATTTGGGTCCTCTCTCTTTTATGCTTAATGAATCCTGTTCAAGTTTTGTCAATTTTGTTTATAATTTCAAAGAACCAGCTCCTGGATTCATTGAATTCAAAAGAATTCAATATTCTTTTAAATATTATTTTTAGTCTGTATGTCATTTATTTCTGCTCTGAATATTATTATTTCCTTCCTTCTATTCACTCTGGGTTCTGTTTGTTGTTTTGTTTTTTGTTTTTTTTTTTAGTTCTTTTAGATGTAAAGTTAGATTATTTATTTGATGTTTTTCTGTATCCCTTAGGTATGTTCATAATACTAGAAACTTTTTTCTTAGGACTGCTTAACTGTGACCCATTGTTTTTAATTTGTTGTGTATTTATTTTGATTGATTTCCAAGTACTTTTTCATTTCTTTCTGATCTCATTTTTATCTCATTCATTATTTAATAACATGTTTGTTAGGCTCCATGTATTTTAATGTTTTTGAGTTTTTTCTTGGGGTTAATTTTTAGTTTCAAGCCATTATAACCCAAGAGAATGCTTGATATAATTTCAATTTTCTTGACTTTGTTAAGGCTTATTTTAAGTTTTACCATGTGATCTATCTTTGAGAATGATCCATGTTCATTGAGAAGAATGTGTATTCTACTTCTTTGGGATAAAATGTTCTATAGATATCAATTAAATCCATTAGATCTAGTATGTCAATTAATGCTGCTGTATCTTTGTTGATTTTTTGTCAGGAAGATCTGTCCATTGTTGACAGTGGATGTTAAAATTCCCTACAATGACTGTATTGCTGTTGATCTATTTCTTAAGATTTTCCAAGATTTTCTTTATACATTTAGGAGCTACAATATTGTGTGCATATGTTTACAAGGGTTATATCCTCTTGTTGGATTGATCCCTTAAGAATTATGCAATGGCTTTCTTTGTCCTTTGTTATGGTTTTTGTTGAAGTTTATTTTGTCAGATGGAACTATTGCTATCCCAGCTTCTTTTTTCACTCTCCATTTCTATGAAATGTTTTTTCTATCCCTTCACTTTCAGCCCATGTAAATCTTTTGTTCTGAAGTGGGTCTCTTGTAGATGGCATATACATGGGTAATGTCTTTTCCATTCAGCTATTCTATATTGTTTGGTTAGAGCATTTAATCCTTTTACATTTAAGAATATTATTGATAGGTACTTATTCATTGCCATTTTTTCCCTTTGTACCTATATTCCTCTCTCTCTCTTTTTCATCTTCTTCTCCTTCTCCTCTTCCTCCTCCTCCTCCTCCTCCTCCTCCTTCTTCTTTTTCTTCTTCTTCTTCTACTTCTTCTTCTTCTTCTTCTTCTTCTTCTTCCTCTTCCTCTTCCTCTTCCTCTCCTTAAAGCAGTACCTTTCCAATCTGTTGCAAGGCTGGTTTAGTGGAAATGTACTCCTTTAGGCTCTTTTCTTTTCTTTTTTCTTTCTTTCTTTCTTTCTTTCTTTCTTTTTCTTTTTCTTTATTTTATTTATTTATTTTTGGTCTGGGGAGCTCTTTACTTTAGCCTCCAGTTTAAATGAGAGCCTTACTGGATGTAGTAATTATTTTGGTTATAGGTAGTTGCTTTCCATTACTTGGAATATTTTATACCAGTCCTTCTGGCCTTTAGTGTTTCTGTTCAGAAATCAGCTAGAAGACTTATTAGAGCACGCTTGTAGGTAACTAATTTTTTCTCTCTTGCTGCTTTTAATATTCTCTCTTTGTCTTTAAACTTTGCTGTTTTAATTGTTACAAGGCTTGGTGTGAGCCTCTTTGGGCTCATCTTGACAAGGACTCTCCGTGCTTCCTAAACTTGTGTGACTGTTTCCTTCACTAGGCCAGGGAATTTTTCTGTCATTATTTCTTCAAACATATTTCCTCTTTCTTGCCAGAGCCAATTCTTAATTATCCAGCTCCTTCTCCTTGAACCCTAAAGCATTTTATTATCATGGAGATGCCATAGATTGTAGTATCCTGGTCAGCTGTGCCGATATGTCTCTAGAACAGAAAATAGGTAGTGTGTAAATCAAAAACATTTTTGTTGTACTGAGTCTCTGAGATTTATTTTTTATTGCAACACAACTAATCCTTTTCTTGTCCAAAAATCCAATCCCTCTCTGATGTTTAGTTAATATTTTAAAATATTTTCCTTCTAGTGTGCTACACGTATCCCAATAGGAAATCTAAGCTAGACTTAAAATATGCCTTTTTTATAAATAGCTATGTATTAATGGTGGATGAAAGAATAAATAGAAAGGTGAATAGACATATAGATGCGTGAAAATAGGATTTACAGAAATACGATAAATAAATGAAGAAATTATCACTCCTGTAGTAAATTCATGAACTCTGAAGCAAAGGAGAGAGGAGTGATCCTTTCTTCTCAAGGCCTGACCCTTGTCCTTATTTCTATCACTAATATATTTATTTCTTTTGCACCCTAAATTAGTTATCAGAGAAATGTATATATTCAGAAATGCAAGAATAGAATATTACTAAAAATACATACATTTTTACAATATGAAAATAAAATTGAGCTGTAATTAACATTATGCTTTATTTTGTACCCCACCTTGTTAATGTCTTATTTGAGCACAAAATTATAGGTTCATAGGTTATGATGTACTTTTTTACATTTTAAAAAATTTTATTTAACCAAAGCTATTTGAAACTTCTTTAAAATTATGGTGCAGACTTGTAATTGTCACTTATTTTTGAGCAATAATTTTCTTGTTATAGCTTTTCAGAATGTATATCTTGTTATTGTTTCATTTTTTTTTTTATGTAAAAAATTTTCATTTATTTTTCTCAGTACTAGGAAGGCACATTCAATTTGAAGTCTCATGATTTTCTTGAACTGTGAAAAAATTGTTCACATTTTTAAAATATTGCTTCACATATTTTTAATTTGTATTTTTACAAATTAAACTTTACTGAATATATATTGTAGAATATTATCTACCCTCTGTGTCTCTGAAGTACTTTTTCTGTGTAATATGTGTTTGTACATGTGTACATGCACACATATATATGTGCATAATTCTTTAACATATTTTCTGGGTGAATTCTTTCCTTATTGTTCCAGTCTAGAAACTGTTTATCTACTACATATTTTTATAACTAATATATCTTTCATTTTAATATATTTACCTTATTTTTCTATAGCTACAGATATATTTCTACATGTTTATGTATTAACATTTTTGTTCTTTGTATGGGCACTGTGGTAGACAAATCAAAACCCTTCCTCTTATTTCAATACTCAAAGATGTGGATACTATAGACCTGGAACCTATAAATATGTTACCCTGCATAGCAAAGGGACTTTGTACATATTTTTAGGTTCAGAATCTTGAGATAAAAAGATTAACCTGAATTATCTAAGTGGGTCAAATATATTTAGAATCCTTATAAGGGTTAAGTGGAAAACAGAGATAAAAAGTAGATGTAATAAAGAGGAGAAACAGAGGTTGGAGTTCTGTATTTTGAAATGGAAAGAGAAGACATAAGACAAGAAATTTGGACAAGGGAAGGGGAAGAAAATAAATTATCCCCAAGAGCTTTCAGAAAGAAACCAGCCTCGATGACATCTTGATTTTAGCCCAGAGACCTATGTTAGAATTGAAATAAATTTGTGTTGCTTTAAACCACTAAGTTTATAGTAATTTGTTACAGTAGCAACAGGGAATTAATACTGATGTTATATCTTTATTGTTTTATGAAAATATTTAACATTTAGAATCTATGTATATTGTTTTATTCTGTTTATCTGGCATGTGTTAATCTACTCTCTCCTTTCCCTCACTTCTACCTTCTCATTAGAGATATGAATTTCATAGTTTTGTTTCTACCTCCATCCTGCTTGCCCTGAGGCATCTACTCAGTAACTATTGTACTGAGTAAGTAGTGCCAACCTTTTCAGTGTGATACTGGGATAGTTTAGATCCTCTAGGGTATAAAATTGTCACACAATCCTGGCTATACAACTGTCAGTTTCCTCCTTTCCTTGGGAAACCTCACTACCAATATCTTAGTCCCAATGATGATCAATAGTAGCATCTCTGTTTCAGCATCATTTCTCATGGTGTGTAGCCCAAACTTGGTTTATTATTTTAAGTAGTGAAATAATACTGGTTACTCACTTTGTATATGGTACTTATCCTGACCAGTACCTCTAAGGAGATATGCATGCTACAGTTAATTTCTGCATTCAGACCCTGGGCCTGGCACCCCTGTGACTTTCCCTTTATTTATCGTTTTCCTGTCTTCCTGATTTCTGCTTCATTGACATGTTCATTTTGTTTTTAATCATTTATATTTTCTTCTTATATTCTATGTCTTATTGTTGTTGTATTTTTATCTTTAACTTAGGATAATGAGGGTCTCAAAACTTGAACTTAAAAAACAATATAACAAATAAGCTCTGTCACACTAATTGAGTGACAACA
The DNA here is from genome assembly GCA_004026585.1 of Noctilio leporinus. Classification (NCBI taxonomy): domain Eukaryota; kingdom Metazoa; phylum Chordata; class Mammalia; order Chiroptera; family Noctilionidae; genus Noctilio; species Noctilio leporinus. Next base: position 14,354 of record PVIW01007424.1, read on the forward strand.
GTTTTATACTTTAAAGAAACTTTGTTAAAAGACAATATATAATAAGATATCTATGGTATCCAGGTCAAGTAGTTTTCTCTTCCCATGCCAATGTAGATTAATGGTAATGCTTCCTGGAGCAGTGAATTCACTGAGAAAGATCCTAAACTTATATCTGTTTTTACTGGAAAAGGGTGTCATTTTTTGTTAACGATTCCTGCCATGGGTGCTGAGGGATGGTGTGATCTTCATTCACATAAGAAATTTGCCACGCAGAGAGCACCTTGTTTCAGCATCTATGATTATTTAACTTTATGCAATAAATTAATTTTGAGAAAGGAACATTATACTATAGGAATACTATACATATACTATAGGAATACTATAGGAATTCAAGGTCAACAGGACCTGGATAAACATTCTTTGGATAGAATGTTAAATTTATGCAAATGTAGGTACATTACCTTCCCAGTACAGTCTGTGGCAGTTTAGTAAATAGTCACCTTGACTAGTTGGCAAAAACTTACAGAAATGGTGTTAGTTCAAGATTTATTGTATTGCCTTCTACAAGGCAACACACTTCATGTACAGTCATAGATTCAATGAAGATTGAACTTAATATTCAAAGTACTCCAAACCTATGAAGAAGTCCAAGATCAATATTTTCATGCCCTTTACAGCATTCCAAATGGATACTAAAGAATGTGCTCTAAATTCTTTATTTCTCCTTTTATTCTTATAAAATAACAAGATATAGAAATTTGATAGACCCAGAAACATAAGTAGATCTATAAATGTAGAATATATTTTGTAGTCCTGATGGGGGAACTCAAGAGCTGGAAAATTTTTAGTTTTAAGTTATAGTTAATAAACTTAGTAATTAATGCAGTAAAAAGTCATTGTCTCAGGAACTGAAGATATGATCTACCCTAATTCCAGGAGACCACAAGCAACTTACCTTTGTGCCCCAGGAAGACTGCAAGCAATCAAGATGGTATTTGAGCTTTTGTGCTACAGGGAGAGATATCTCTGCCCAAGACTCAGATAAAGGATCACCACACAATGGGTGAAAGGATACTAGGCCTTATAGTATATTTTGATGTTACGTAGCATGATTCCTCCAACTTTGTTCTTCATCTTAAGATCACAGTGGCTATGTGGAACCTTTTTTTTTTTTTTTTTTTTTTTAAGATTTTATTTCTTTTTAGAGACCTGGCCCACAACCCAGTCCTGACTGGGAATTGAACCAGCAACACTTTAGTTCACAGGCTGGCACTCAATCCATTGAATCACTCTAGCTAAGGCAAGAACTTTTCATAGTTCCATATAATTTTTGAAATATTTATTCTAGTTCTATGAAATTGTCATTAGAATCTTGAGAAGAATTGTGTTGAATCTGTAGATTGCTTTGATTAGCAATTTAACAATTTAACAATGTTAATTCATCCTATTCATTAACATATTATTTGCTTTAACTTATTTACATCTTCTTCAGTTTCTTTCTTTGGTGCCCTATAATTTTCAGAGTACAGGTCTTTTACATCCTTGGTCAGATTTATCCCCGTGTATTTTATTCTTCAAAGTTTACCCTAAGGCTATAGTAATCAAATTAGGATAGTATTAACATATAAACGGACACATAGATAAATGGAACAAAATAATCCAGAAATAAATACACAACATTATAGTTAATTTATGTATTCAACAAAGGAATCAAGTATATACAATGGGCTAAAGTTGGTTTATTTAATAAATGGTGTTGGAAAACTGGACAGACTGTGCAGAAAAATGAAACTAAACCACCTTCTTATACCAAAAATGAATAAATTAAAAATTGATTAAAGATTTAAACATTAGACTCCAAACAAAAAATCCTAGAAGAAAAATAGGCAGTAAAATCTCAAAAATTATTTTTAGCAACATCTTTTTCTGTTATATCTCCTTAGGCAAAGGAAACAAAAGAAAGAAAGAAACAAATGGAACTATATCAAATTGAAAAAGTTTTGACCAGTGAAGGAAACCATTAACAAGATTAAAATAATAATAATAAATAATAATTTTAAAAAACAGCCCATGGAATGGAAGAACTATTCACTGATACATCTGATAAGGGGTTTTTATCCAAAAAGTACTAGTAACATAAAACTCAACACCAAAATAAAATCCGTTAAAAATGAACAAAAAATGTCCTCTCTGATGTGCCTCAAAGAATTGAGCACCAGCCTGCCAACCCAAAAGTTGCTGGTTTGCTTCCCAGCCAGGGCATATAACCAGGTTGCAAACCAGATCTCCAGCCAGGTCCCCAGCTAGAGACAGGTGAAAGGCAACCATCCATTGATGTTTTTCTCCCTCTCTGTCTCCCTCCCTTCCTCTCTCTCTAAAAATAATTGATAAAATCCTTAAAAATAAAGTAAATGTAAAAAAAGGATAAAAAACATGAAGAGACACCTATCCAAGGAGAACATACAAATGGCCAATAGACATATGAAAAGATGCTCAACATCATCAATCATGAGAGAAGTACAAATTAAAACTACAATGAGCTATAACCTCATGCCTGTCAGAATGGCTATCATAAATAAATCAATGAACAAAAGTGCTGCTGAGGATGTAGGGAAAGGGGAACCCTTTTGCACTGCTGGTGGGAATGCACATTGGTGTAACCACCATGCAGAGCAGTATGAAGATACTTTTAAAAAATTAAAAATGACTCTGCCTTTTGACCCAGTGATCCCACTTCTGGGACTATAGCCAAAGGAACTCAAAACACTAATTCAAAAGAACATAAGCACTCCTATGTTCATTGCAGCATTATTTACAATTGCCAAGATATGGAAGAAGCCAAGGTGTCCACCAGAAGATGAGTGAATAAAGCAATTCTGAGATGTTTACACAATGAAATACTACTTGGCCATAATAAAAGAAAAAATTGTCTTTGCAACAGCATGGATAAACCTAGAGAACATTACACTAAGTGAAATAAGTCAGTCAGAGAAAGGCAAATACTATATGCATTCACTCATATGTGGGATCTAATGAACAAACTGAACTAACAAGCAAAATAGAGATAGACTCATAACTAGCAGGATGACAGTTACTAGGGAGGTTGAGGGATGGAGGGATTAAGCAAAAAGGAGAAAGGAGTCATAGACATAGAAAGCAATTTGGTAATTATGGGGGAGACAGGATGTAAGGGGGCTAAATGGTAATGAAAGATATACAATAAAATTTTTAAAAAGAAATGAGACTAGGAAAATTGCCAGACAGCAGCTTTTAATTGATATCCCTACCCCCCCGAATTCCAAACCCCTTACCTACACCTTTCCTTATAAAAATGGTTGCCTGAAATGAAATGTAAGATGGCCCTTAGGGAACATAACCCATCATCTTCTCAGATCACTGGCCACCTGCAGAAAGTGCTCATAAAGACTCAATACTTGTCTCTACTTATTGATTCTGGAAATGACAATCAGCATGAATGCTGACGTTTTCAATTTTAGTTGAGCAGTTTTAATATACTTTAAACATTATGTGTAAACAATGGTACATACATAGCATTGAATGACTCAGCAGTTGTTAATTCACTGCAACAAGTAGTGAGCAAGTGACAATTGAAGAAGCATTTTCTCTTGTGGGATGGCACAGTGATTCATGCAAATTCTAGCAAGTGTGATGAAGGGTAAGCCAAAATCAAGTGCTGAAAGATTTTTTTCTTGTCAAAATGCAATAAGTACCAGGTTTGATGAGTTCCAAAGCCAATGAGTACTGAGGTACCATTGTATATTTCTACAGATCTTTAGGGATAAATTTATTTTTAATGTACATGTATCTATTTGTATACATATACATTTATATATGCAGTTCAAGTATAAAACGCCTAGCCATAAATAAATTAAAATAATTTATTTTATATTAAAATTACAAACTATTAATTCTTATTTCAGGAGTAAAACACTTTTGTCTACAAGGACTCGTGAACTTTTATTTCAAAGAATAAAAAAAATTAAATTATCCCCTAACTGAAATGAGCATTTATTTAAAAATTTAACCCAGGTTAAATTTTTGCTTAACAGAAGTTTAATTAGTATAATATTCATAATATGAGAAGTCATTTAAATATAATTAAAATATATAGGAAAATGCCCATATTCTTTTATAATTTATAGAAAATTATAATTATAGAAAAAATAATGACTTTCAGAAGGCCACTCAATTAATTCTTATATTAGCACATTCTCCCTCTTTGCAAAAACCTTATAAATGAAAATGACTTGCTTACACCTTAGACTTGACTAATATTTAAGTGCTAGCATATGACAAGCCCATGTGAGAATGTTTCAATTAGTTAAGATGCTGTTTCTGTTGTTTTATTTCTTTCTCCCTCACATACATATTTCTTACTATGTACTGGTCATATTAATAGACATGGATTTAATATATCTAATTTGAAGTAGTATGATATTTTCACCAGTTAATTTTGTTTCCTTATTACAAACCTAATCTCAAGTTTGTAATTTACCCTTAGATAATATAAATTCTATTCACAAGCAACCTTGGCCCTCCCTGCTTTCACACAAACTCACAAAGTTTATTTTTTCACTTCTGCTTCTCAAGGAAGCACAGAAAAATCCTAACTAAAAGACAAGGTTTAAATCTGTCCTCTTCAAGGATTACTGAAGCAAAGAAAGGGAAAAGAACATGGGTTTCAAATAATTATCTGGGTCCTTACAAAGACTCCCTTAGAGGTTCACACTGTTAACTTTTCTTTTCTCTTATCATCAGGCACCTTGGGAGGGAAAGTCTGAGAGTGAAACTCTGATGAATGTGGACATCATGCAAGGAAGTTTAATGCATGTAGGTGAATATGACAGAATTTCAACCAAAATATCTAAGCAATGGTGCATGCAGAAAGAGCTTTTTTACCTACTGCCTTTATGAGAATAAGCATTTTATGCTCACTGTATGTCTTGTGCATTTACAGTAGAACTTAGGTTTTTGCCCTTGAGAATAACAGCCAGGAAAACAGACATATTTAAAAAACAAACAAAACTAAATGTCAAGAGCTACAGATCAGAGTCAAGTTCAATATAATAAATCCTTCATGGTGTTCAAATATCACCTTTGATAAAATATTCTTCTGCCCCCTCACTCACTCTTTTTCCTTCCTTCCCTCCTTTCTTCCTCTCTCCCTTCTTTTTCTTTTATCTTTCTTTATTTCTCTTTCTTTCTACAAGGGAGACTAAGAAACCCAAAATATATTTATAAAAAGTATGTATTTATTCTTTTATGTTTAAACTTCAATCACCTTCAAAGTACTCTACATGTAATGCAATACACCTATTAAGACATTTACTGCACTGCTCAAAACAGTTTTTGAACTCATCAATGTTGATGTCTTTAGTGCTTTCGCTGTTTTTTTCTGTTTCACCTCTTCCACATTGGCAAAATGGTTACCTTTTAGGACTACTTTCACCCAGAACAACAATAAGAGTTCTCTCATGGAAAAATTAGAAGCATGGGGCATGGAGATCATACCGTTTTGGTCAAAACATGCCGAACACTCAGCACAGTATGGGCAGGTGCACTGGTAACTCACCCATCATGAAATAGGCAAACACATTGAGAAGGTCTTTTAAAAAGTTCACGGAAGTTGAACCCAGCTTCTCACAACAATGTCAGCTGGTACGATACAGGTTGGTTCCTAGAACACTCACCTAATAGAGAAAGCCTGTATTATAAGGGGCCCAACATCCAAAAAGTAATTCAATTTTTTGGGGGGTCTCCTCTTGTATTTTTTAAAAGATTTTATGTATTATTTTTAGAGAGAGGGGAAGAAAGGGAGGCAAAGAAGGAGAGAAACATTAATGTATGGTTGCCTTTCACCTGCCTCCAATTACAGACCTGGCTGGAGACCTGGCTTGCAACCTGGTTATATGCCCTGGCTGGGAAGCAAACCAGGGACCTTTGGGTTCACAGGCTCGCACCTTATCCACTGAATCACGAGCCAGGGCTTCCTCTCTTTTATTTCTACTTTTTTCTCCTCCCCTCCCCTTCCCTCTCTCTCTCCTTTGCTATCTCCTTTACTTTCTTTATTTTTTTTTTCCTATTTTTTCTTGTTTTAGTCAGTGAGATTGCCTGTGGATCAAAATAAAAATAAATGCAATCCCATGTAATAACTGCTTCAAGGCTGTTCCACTATTTAAAAAAAAACTATACTGATGCATTGCTATGTCCTGATCTCAGTGACTATGCTTATGTAGATTAGTCATTTATATTAATGATTGTGCAGCCTCATTTAGTCAAAAAGTCATAATACTAATACAGAATAGAATTACCTTGATATCATTAGTTTGTATTACCTATATTTTCCTTATTTGTAGTAAACCATTTAAAGTAAAACCACTTGCTCCCACTGTTTTAAAGCTCTATTTCTATCATGGAAATGTAATTTAATTGGGAAAAAAGGCAAAGAACAAGAGTCAGCCTTCCTAATTTTATAGTCGCACATGGCCAATCATTGGAATAAAATAGAAAAAAATTCATTTACTTATGTACAAAATACAGGAGAACAATATCAGGAAAAAGATACCAATAAGTAAGACTTAGTACCTTTCAGAATTTTCATCAAAATGTTTAGCTTCATAGACATTTAGACTCAGACTTGGCAGCACCACTCAGTCATTTACCAGGGCTAGTTTGCTCTGCCTCATCATAAGGATTAGAGAGATAATTTATACACTTCTAACTTTGATATTTTTAATAATTTAAAGGTATTTTTATAAACTTGAAATCATATTTATGACCAAAATTTAACTTCATTATACATAACCCTAAAACCAAAGGTTAAATTTCTAAAAAATAAATGGAACCCTGGCTTGTGGCACAATGGATAAGGTTAAAGCCTGTGAACCCAAAGGTTGGTTTGATTCCCCAGCCAGGGCACATAACCAGATTGCAAGCCAGGTCTCCAGCCAGGTCTGTAGCTGGAGGCAGGTTAAAAAAAAAAGCAACCATACGGTGATGTCTCTCTCCCTTCCCCTCTCTCTAAAAAATAATAAAATAAAATATTTTTAAATAAAATAAAAAATAAATGTTAGAAGCCGTTCTCATTCATTTTCATAGTCATAATTGCATGAAAATAATTTCCTTCATCAGAACACAAAGCTTCACATTCTGCTTGGTGATGACTTTAGGAAACAATAGATATTAGAACTAAGAGGAAAATTTAGAACAGAGGTCAACTGATCAACCCAGTAGCACACAGAAAGTAAGGGTGACTCTGCAGTAAATACCAGATCTTTTTGTTGCCTCTTTCAAGATGTAACAACAAAAACATACTGCCATCAGGATAGCATGGGCTTTAAACACATCACAGCAAATTAACTTTAGAATTTCTTTTGCAGTTACAGTTATTTATTTGTTTTGTAAAAATTTTCTTTAAATTATGCAGAAATAGTTAAAAGCTATGTTTAATCAAAACAAACAACAAAATAAAAAGTAAATAAAGAACAGCCACATCATTGACACTATATTGAAAAATCATACATTTTGAATGTCAACCAGAATTTTAAAATGTTCTGACAGGTGCTGCCTGCTATCAGACACACATTTTTTTCTTCTTTCACATTGTTGAAAGTATGTCTTTTTGCATTTTTCCAAGGAATTCTCTTTTCTGCTACCTGTGAAACATGACATTAAGTAGTTCATAAAAGCAGGAACAAATGAATAAAGTTTTTGCATTTAATTAACCAAAATAGAAAAGCACTACACCTATTAATAATTTTTTTAATATTTTATTTATTAGTTTTCGGACAGAGGGGAAGGGAGAGAGGCAGAGAAGGAGAGAAGCATCAATGAATAGTTGCCTTTCACCTGCCTCCAGCTACACCTGGATGACGATCTGGCTTGCAACCTGGTTATGTTGCCCTGCATGGGAATTGAACCAGCGACCTTTGAGTTCATGGGTTGACATATTAATAAATTTGTATAGAGCAAGAAAGACAATTTGAAAATTTCAGAGCTCCCATCTGTGGTATATGACAATGAAGAAAGTTGCAATACCAGAACTCCTTTCCTTTTCCACAAAAGACCAGGATTTGCCCATTTTTGGCAAAGCAACCTAATTCACTTAATCGGGATCCTGATGAGTGGTGAAGAGCAGCTAGTCTGGATTGGGTTAAAAGCTGAAGTGACTTTCCATTTGGACCAAAAAAAAAAAAAAAAAATTGTTAATGTTATAGCAATTCTTGATGAGAGCTAAATATCTCACCTTAAATAAAGCAGCTCATGGGATACTATGAGAGCTATGTTTATGGCAGAAATATTATCCCTTGAAAAACATGAGTAATAACTTGGAAAAAGAATGACAACCAATAGCTAACTGTGTCTCAGCAAAAATCATCACCATAAAACTGAGTAACTATGTGGAGAATGGTACAGGAACCAGTCAGAATCAGTATTAGGACCACAAGGGAGATTTCAACCTTGAGATGTAGAAAGAACACCAGGCATATAGCTTAAAAATAAGAAAGGTATAGTAGACACAGCATGCAAAGATGTATTTGGGGGCAACAATGCACTAACAACTAATTCCTATTAGCTGATGGAAAAATAGAATACTAAAGTTTAAGTAATTTCAAGGTTAATAACTATAACATTGATTTGATAGCAAATTATTTGAAGTTATTGTTTACAAGGTGAATTCAAACAACAGCCATACTTTACAAAGCTATGATTGTGCTTATTTGTGACTATTTATACTGTTGAGATAATTCAATTTGTAACAAATGTCCAGTGACCCAGGAACATAACTATATTTCTTCTGCTGAGACACAGCTGGATATTTGTTGTTATTTCTTTCCAAGTTCTTATGGTACACAAGTTTACGGAGTAAATATTTCCTCCATAAATATTAAAGCTATCATGACATCCCCTGAAGTGCTTTTTATGGTGAATGTTTAATACTCTTATACAAGAATTGCTATAACATCTAAATTTTTTCCCAAATGGAAAGCCACTTTAGTCTTTAATTCAATTCATCCTGGTTATGCTTTTTCAAAAAACATTTAAAATACTATTTTCGCACACTCACATGCACACATATATATACACATTCATCACTCTGTACAAATTATACTTTTTAGAAAAAGCAAAATTAGCCACGGAAGTATAAAGACTCTATTTCAAAGTTTTATTTGATCATTTTAAAATAAAATAACCAAGATTTTCTGAGAATAATAATATTGATTCTAACACAAGCAAACAATCAGTTCTATGCACAATTGTATGGAACATGAACAGTGAGTGACCCATAAAAAAAGAAATTACTGACATTGAATGCTGTTGGAAGACATTATGCCCTAGCTGAGAGATTTCACCAATCCTGAGAAAAAGAACTTGGAAGTTAGTATAAGAAACTCATTCTACAACCAGGCCCGTAACTGGAGACAGATGAAAGGTAACCATATGTTGATGTCTCATACCTCATGTATATATGCATACCTGCACTTCAAGAATGTCACCTAACTGTGAAAGTCAAGATTCTGATACAGTTTAGACAAAACATGTTAGTGACATCCCTTAAAGAAATTTCACAGAACTCTCACTTATTTGTATCCTCAAACAACTCTCTTTGTCCCACTACTGTTATTATAGAAGAATTATTAATAGCATCTCCTTTTACGCCCATTTTTTTTTTTTTTTTTTTTTTTGGTTTGGAAAAAAATCATGTAGTAACAATACTTAGAGCCAAGATTTTCATGGTACTTTCATTTTAAGCTGAGGATAGAAAAATGCTTAAATAGCTATCTCTGGTTTGCAAGTAAGGAAATAATAATTTATAGAAATTGTTTAAATATAGATTATCAGATCAGACTACAACCCCAGATATTATAATATAAAAAGTTTGAAGAGAGAGGATTTGAGAAAGATATGGAGTAAGAAATACCAGAAGTCTGTCTCTCTGCATACACAAAAATTACATTGGCGGAATCTGATATTGTAATTTTTGAATTCTGGACCACATGAAGGCTCTAATATTCAGGAGAAGGTTTGGACAGTAAATTATGGTTAATTTCAATCAATATAAACTCAAAGCACAGTGGCTCAGAAATTATTGTTGTGCTTAGTTGACACAGTTCAGATTTAAAATATTCAAGGAGAAATATGAGGTTACAAATAATCTAATTTCTTTTTTTAAATTTTATTATTTGCAGAGAAAGGGGAAGGTAGAGAGGTAGACAGGGAGAGAAACATCAATGTATGGTTGCCTTTCACCTGCCTCCAGCTATGGATCTGGCTGAAGACCTGGCTTGCAACCTGGTTATGTTGCCCTGGTTGGGAATCTAACCAGAGACCTTTGGGTTTGCAGGCTGGAGCCTTATCCACTGTGCCACCAGCCAGGGCTCTAATTTCTTAATGAAAGTATGTTTATAACATGTGATAATGAATATGAGCCTTGAAAGGTGGGGCATTTGGGAAGGAAAGAACTGAGCATTCTGGGTTTATTACTAAGCTGTCATACAAAAACTGGGAAGGGGTGCTTGCTTTGGCAGCATATATACTAAAATTGGAACGATACAGAGAAGATTAGCATGGCCCCTGCGCAAGGATGACATGCAAATTTGTGAAGCATTCCATATTTTTTATCCCAAAACACCAATTCAAAAGAACTTATGCAACCCTATGTTCATAGCAGCACTATTTACAATGCCAAGTATAAGAAACAGTCTAAGTGCCCATCAGTGGATGAGTGGATCAAAAAAACTTTGGTACATTTACACAATGGAATACTACACAGCAGAAAGAAAGAAGGAACACCTAACCTTTGCAACAACGTGGATGGAACTGGAGAGTATTATGCTTAATGAAATAAGCCAGTCAGTGAAAGACAAATATCATATAATTTCACCTAATACAGGAAATTAATGAAAATAAACAAACAAGTAAAATAGGCATGGAAACAAGGAACAGGCTGACAGTGACCAGAGGGGAGGGGGAAGGGTGAAGTGGAGGAAGGGGGCAAAGAAGGCAAAAGGTTTAGTTAAGGAACCAGTATAAATGACCCATGGACATGGACAACAAGGTGGGAATTGACTTCGGGACAGGAGATGCAGTAGGCAGGGAAGGGGAGAGCAATGGGGAAAAAATGGGACAATTGTAATAAAACAATAAATTAAAGATGTAAAAAAAACTGGGAAGGGGGAGTTAGAGAAGAAAAGGGAAGTTGAAGAGAAGAATCAAGTGCAATAAATAGTTTCAATTACACATTAAGAAAATGGGCATTGAAACATTTGCTTTATTTTGAGCACTCTACTAGAATTCTTAATTTACTGCTCTCAATTTGTGTCAATGCATTCTTACTTCTTGTTCTTCAGTTGCTTTAAAACATAACTATTTTCTCCTGTTGTATGCTTTAAAACATAACTATTTTCTCCTGTTGTATGTGATATATTACATAGAGGAAACCACACCCAACATAATCATATTACGATAACTCTTTGTGTTTTGGTTATCAAACATTATAAAAAGTCTTTAAAAAGTAAAATGAAATTCTTATCTTCTGACCAAGAAATTTATGACTCTGGAAATGATGAAATAAACATTTTATGTTATAATTGTAAACTAGAGCCATTAACTATACTTTAAGTTAAATAATCTTTTGATTACAAATATATTTTTAGATATCATTCCATAAAAAAAATTAGGAGATATATTAGGCATACTGAAAAGAGACTGCTAAAGGAAAATGTATTTGAATTGAAATAACTTAAAATACAACTTCTATTCTTAATCATAGTGTTAAAATACCTTAAACTTTCAGTTGTAAGAAAATTCATAGCTAAATTCTGATATATTAGTAAATAAACTACAATTTCTGATATCTTAATTAAAAGAGTGTTAGGAAGGTCAACCACTACTGACAAAGTAATTATCCCCCAATAGGTCAAAATTTACTAAATTTTAAGGTCGTTTTAGGAAACTGTAATTAGTGGGCTAATTTTATTATTTTCACCTCCTAGGAGAGCCATGGCTACACATATATTTGATTAACTAATTCCCAAGAGATGATGCCCAGAACATGATAAGACATTGTCAAAGAAGCCACTAGCAGAATTGTGGCAGTTCAGTGTTTTTTCTCTAACCACATACTGAAACAAAACTTGCTAAGAAGAACTTTTAAGTCACAGTAACATCTCTGAAATGGCTGATGTGTGTGTGTGTGTGTATGTGTGTGTGTGTGTGAGTCCTTTGGAAGACATGAAGAAGCATGTTCTTTTCTAGATAATGTGATCAATAAAACTTGGACATCAAGTAATTAGGCAAAAATTACCAAGTCTGTTAAAAAACTGACTTATCTGATTTTGTACACTCTGATTAGTCAGTTGAATTCAGGATATTGATTTTGATTATGAGAAAACAATTTTGAACTTTTTTAGTTTATAAGAGATTGTGAAAATATATGTAATTTAAAATGTAAGAAGTAGTAAAAATTATATATATATATATATATATATATATATATATATATGACTCTAACATCATTCGAATATTCACTGCTCCCTGCTCTGATAATCATTAACATAAGCCTTAGCTTGTGGCTCGTTTTGGCCAATGAAATGTAAACATAAGTAATGTGACCCCTCCAAGAAGAACTTTTGAGACATAGCACAGCTGTATTTACCTCTTACATCCATGTTTCTCTCCCTCTCATCCTCCCTTCCCCTCTCTCTAAAACTAAATAAATAAAGTATTTAAAAATAATTATAAACATTTTAAAATACAAGTTCCCCAAAACTTAGGACAGCAAAATTATAAGTTATAATAGCTTAAATTTTATGATTAGCGCAATGCTTAATAACAAACTATAACTAAAGATAAGGTAGAACATTGACAAATGCCTGCTATATGAAAAACATTTTATAACAGATAGTTCCTGGGCCTATAAATGATAAGAAATAGAGCCACAATTACACTAAAAGGTTTTTTTTAAGAGTATTCCATATTATAATGAATTTTAATTTCCTGTGTTGCTAACATGCACCATTCACTAAATAAATATTAAATGAAACAATGTTAATGATCTTATCTAAATACATGGTCCTTGTTAAAAATGAATTGTTTCTATATCCAGAGATCCTTCTAAACACTAACATGTTCTCCCTATGCATGTTATTGCCTTAAGGAAAATACCTTGTGTTGTGCATTTATCTTGTTTAGCTCATGGTATCATAATTGAAACACCAAACATTACTATTTGTTTTTAAATATCTGTACCAAGGTGTGGACCTTCACTTTTAGCTAGCTATGGATAAAGGTAAAACATGGATTTTTAATCAATGTTTTTATATTATATTATATACATATATACGGATGTGGAAAAGCTGCCATGTAAGTTTGATTCAGTGTGCATGCAGTCTGCTTTGGCTATTGTCCAACAAGATATAATTCTTTTAAGTACCCACAAAATCTCATGGCATGCATTCCACAATGACAAAGTGGTAAAATCATAATATATAGTCATTTTAATATTTATTTAACTCAAATTCTAAGGGAATGATATGTATCTTCCTAAAAAACTCTGTCTTTTTCAAGAGTAAATTACATAAAACACATTTAATTACCATCACTAGGAGGGCAGGTCCAAGAAAAGTGAGCCTATCAGCAAACATCTTAGACTCCACCTCTGCTTTGTCTCAGTGACATAGTGACAATTTACAAGGTCTGTCTCAGAAGTATTGAGCCAATGTCAATATAATTAAAAGAGTTTGTGCGGTCAATACTTTCGGGACAGACATCATAAATTACTGAAAAGGTTTGGGTCTCAACATAACTGAAGTTCTTAGCTACATTTTCCCCCCGATGAAACTTTGGTCATTCAGATACAAAGCAAAAATATAAGCTTTAGTGGCAGGTTATAAGTCAGAAAGCTTTAGGGGAGGTGGAAAGAACTAGTAGAACGCCAGAGTGGTGGCAGAGAAGGTGAGAGACAGCAGTGGTGCGATAGAGGGGAAAAAGATGAGTCTAGTGTAAAATGTATGTCTTTTATAAAATTACTTTTTTTTTAAGAAACAGTACAACAATTCATAATGTATTTGTTGCATAAAACATGGGATCATGGAATGGGGAAAATGTGACAAACTGCAAATTATTCCAGGCCACTGGCTTCTTCCACGCAAAAGAAGTTAAGTTTTCATGATGCTCTCAAATTTTTTAAATTATTCTGATTTGCAACACTGCTCTTATTTAAAGGTAATTTTATGTTAGAAATTTAGTAGATTATTTGCTAGCCATATCAGTCTTTGAAATTTCACTTAGTCTTATACAATGATTAGCAGGAGGATGTGTGTTTATGTGTCTGTATATATGGTTTATACATATATGGATATGTATGTATGTATGTGTGTGTATATATATATAATGAATGTATTTATTATATGTATATAAGTATATATTATTGGCATATGATAAAATATTAACAAATGTTAATCAAATATCATTGAATTGAAAAATCAATATAAAATACATGAGAATTATAAGGTTTAAGTTTGAAAACAAACAGGTTTCTAAGATGTGAAAACATAGAAATATTAGAAAACAATAAATGTTCCCTTGAGTTAAAGAGTTTTTCAGACTAATTGATATCCATCTTTGATATGTAATGTATAATTTCAGCTTTTAGGCATGTGTATCTCTATAGTTTCCTCACTTTTCTGTTCTATCAATTCCTTAGTCATAAATACCTTAAATAAAAACTATATGCAGTATCTTAGAACAATCACTGTTATTTTTATTTCAATAGTTATTTCTGAAAAGATTGACAATAAATCTAATACATAACTGTCTTAGCTCTCAGAGTTAACTAAAATTTGAATCTTTATATCCCTTTTTCCAAAGCCCTCCTTCTTGCCACCACTCACTTTCTCTCATAGGGTCACTTATAAAAACACGCTGAATGCCAAGGGATGAAATATCAGAAGCAAAACAGGTTAAAATGTTTAAGTCGATACTTGTCTTGCCTATAAGGTCCTTAAATTTGAGTAAGATTAAAAGATTCATTTATGGATTTAATCATAGGTACATATCAATGCTGCTATATGACATTAGGAAAAGAGCAAGGTGAGAATCACTAAAGTAAAAAAGGTGGGAAGGCTTTCTGGGTTTTACTAATTACCCAAGGTTGTTATACAACATTATTTAACTTGTGTAAATTTCTAATTATGTGAAAAACAGGCTAATTTGCCGATAGGTCAGAATAGCCTTTGGAAAATACCACTTGATATTCTAGATATATGGGGAGAGCAGAAAGAATATTTGGGGGTGCAAAATGCATGATGTCATTAGTAGAAATAAGGGAGGAAAGTTGTTGGAGAAATATGTTTTCATAAAAAATATAATTTCTACAGAATTACTTATGAATTTTGAAGTGGAATTTTTTATGGCAATGATGAAATAGACATAATTGTTTTGAAATAAAAATTTAGCAGAAGCAGAAACTACTTTCGAACCATCATTGCTCTCTGCCAGCAGCACACTTAGGTGCTTTCACAAGGGCAAAAGCTTGTCATAAACTATGCTAAGAAAGATGAAGATATCCATCCTTCCTTTCTTAGAGAGCCATAGGCTTTTTCAAGACCAGTGTGAAAGAACAATTGAACGTTAGGAAAGGTCAAAAGCCAGTATGGAAGGACAGTGTGATTAAAAACCTTCCCTGAAGGCAACAGCCCTGTCCCTGTTCCCGTGTCAAGCAAAAACACATTTAGCTCAAGCTAGTTTTCTGGTTAATTTTTCAAGAATATGGGTTGTTAGGAATCAGAAGACTATAAGCTTCAGAAGACTTGAAAGGCTCTGACTGGGCCCAAACTGATTGAATCGTGTCTCACTGTGAGTGAAATGCTCATTCTTTTCTTTAATTTTTGCTTCTCTTCATTCTTCACGTTTCTTTCTTACATCCTTCATGATTTTATCATTTTTAGAACCATATTATTTAAGACAAAGTACATCTACAAAGCATTGGAGGGGAACTGAGTTCTTTACCTCCCAAAACAGCTGGTAGTAAAACATTTTTAAAAATCAGTGGCATCGATAAATGAACCTCAAACAATTGTAAAGGCTTAATTTTTATCCAAGCTACTTTAGTGCAAAAAAAACTCTCAGAACATCAAGCTTTCTTTTGATATTTGTGTTGCTTCCTGACTTCAGCCAGATCTAAAATGCCACAAAACAGCTTGACTTAGAATTTTTTTATATGGCAAAATAATTTCCAAGCTTGAACACTAATGGGAATTCAGGTTTCTCCTTTGTGCAATATAGGAAACAAAAGAGAAACATTTACAAAGATGGACAGACATTCTATACCTACAGAACAATAGGCCCTACTGCTAATATTTTCAGGGTTCTGGTCTACAATGGAGGTCCATATATCATATGTGCTAATAGCATAAGTTAAAACTGAAGAAATAATAATTTGACAGTTTGTCAAAATGTTCAAAATATAATTACCATAAGATCCAGCAATTTCACCCCCTAAGTATATATCTCAAAGAATTAAAAATAGGGACTTGGGTACTTGTATACTAATATTCATAGTATTGATAGCAACATTGTTCACAATAGTTGAAAGGTAGAAATAGCCTGTCCATCCATGGATAAGTGGATAAACACAATGTAGAACATACATAGAATGAAACATTAGCCAAAAAAGGAATGAAGTTCTCATACATACTATAACCTGTATGAACATTAAAAACACTAAGTGAATCTTTGCTTGGTGGCTCAGTGGATAGGCATCAGCCTGTGAACCCAAAGGTCCCTGGTTCAATCCCCAGCCAGGGCACATAACCACATTGCAAGCCAGGTCTCCAGTCAGGTCCATAGCTGGAGACAGGTGAAAGGCAGCCATACATTGATGTTTCTCTCCCTCTCTGCCTCTCTCCCTTCCCCTCTATCTAAAAATAATAAATAAATAAATAAAAGGAAACAAAGCAAAACAGAAAAAATGTTGTATGATTTCACTTATATGGGGTACTTAGAAAGGAAGAAAATTCCTTAAGCCTTAAAGAATAAAAATTACTAAGACTGAAAGATTGGGGAAGATATTTAATTTGAGATGATAGTACAGTTCTGGAAGCAGGTAGTGGTTATAATTGTACAACATTGTGAAAGTACTGAACATTACTGAACTTTGCACTTATAAACAGTGGTAAATGTTATGTATATTTTATCATACAAAAGTACGTATATAAAAAATAAAAAAATAATCTGCTAAGTTATACCCTATTGTTTATCTTGATAAATAGAACTTTCTGTATATACAAACTTAGATTTGGTGGTTTTTTCTGTCTCACTGCTGAAATATGATAATGTAGACAGAACAGCCTTATACACACACACACACCCCAACAGAACTTTGTTCCTTTTTCATGGCCCTTCCCACACTTGTGCAGCACTGTGATCATGTATAAGCAACTCAGAAGCATGGTCAAACTACATCTGTAACCTCTTTGCACATGCTGGTGAGTTTGGTCTGACCTCAAGAAGAAATCCAAAGCAAGAGACTGGCTTGCTCTCACCAATGAGGCCCAAACTGAGAGCTGTGAATATCAGGAGCACTGCATGCAAGTCAGCACAGATTAACTGTGGACATGTTTCTTTGACCCATTCAGAGTCCTTCCTTGCTGCCCAGCGGAGGGTGAGATGATTGCCCTGGGAGCAGCAAAGAAGGACGTCTACAATATGGCATCCTGCTTATATTTCTCTCTGCTGAGGTCTAAGGGCAGAACTAGAGTCCGTGATTTATTCAGAAGCTATTTATTTAGTCTCCCCTACCTTACTGATGAGAGAGCCCTTCATCAACCAGTTCAGAGAAAAAGGTAAATGACCTAAACTTTCACACAAGAAAGTTCTCTAGGCTCACACACTTGGATTGCCCCTTTTCTATTTTAGAAAATAGCAGTTGTGGTAGTCCTTGTAGAATTAATACCTGACAGCCCTCTGCTACAGATTGATTTGTTTAAATACTCTTTGCTGATGCTGCTTGGTTGATTCTCAAATGCTGACAACTTCTTACATAGGTGACTTGGGATCCTAGGGTATGTTAATGACTGTGACTGACAGTTGACACACAAGTCACAATTTGCAAAGCCCTTTTCTCTACTTAAACTCATCTGCCAGTAAGTAAGGAAAGTCCTAATTATCTGACTTTTTAAAAAATGTGATGGTGATTTAGGAAAAATAAAGAAGAATCACAGCCTTCTCTTTTCATGGAAACAAGAAGCAGAAAGGGATTCATCATGACATAACCATTATGG
Source organism: Noctilio leporinus (assembly GCA_004026585.1). Classification (NCBI taxonomy): domain Eukaryota; kingdom Metazoa; phylum Chordata; class Mammalia; order Chiroptera; family Noctilionidae; genus Noctilio; species Noctilio leporinus. The sequence continues at coordinate 32,641 of PVIW01007424.1, forward strand.
ATAGCTACTTCTCTTCTTCCCATCTCTACTCAGCCTGGAAAGTACACCCCTAGGGCAATTCTGTCATTTATACAGTAGATCTACTCAAACTGAGGTGAGAATTTAGTTTTGGTGTTTGGTTATCTTCTTTGGATTTTACAAGTATATATTTTTCCTGTTGTACATGTATTGGTTATTCTCATATTTAGCAGATCCAAGAATATTATTTTTACAACCATAAATTCAAACTACTCACTTTTGGGGATGGGGTGAGTTTCTGATTAAACTAAATTAACTTAACTTTTTCTTTTATTTGTCAACTAGAGAGACAATTTCAATATTAAGCTATGAATTTGATTTCTGTGGTTTCTCATTTACTCATTTGTATGTACCCATGGGAATCATTAAATTAAACCAACTGTACAGAAATAGTTGCTGCAGGCAAAAGCATTTGTGCTAAAATTAGTGAGCAAATGTATGATGAAAAACAGGATATTTCCAGATCCTCAAAATATCTCCTCAGAAAACACTTACAGATTATAAATCTTAAAATAGTTTTGCTTTCCTTATCATATAGTATCATAAAATATAAACCTGGCAGTTATTATCAAAACCAAATAAACCAGATTTACATTTCATATACTCCCTGATACCATGAACTAAAAAAGCATCATATCGTCTCTGTAGTAGTTTTGGAAAAATTAATAAAGTCGATCAAATCATGTAAAAAAGGACAAACTCAAATTAGATAGCATTCTACAAAATAACTGACCAGAAATCTTTAAAAATTTTTAGGTCACAAAAAACAAAAAAAGAGTGAGGTACTGTTATAGATTGAAGATTCCAGGGGAAATATGAGGAATAAATGCATTTTGGTAAGTGGAGCCAAGAAATAAAGACACTGGTGGTAAAACTGAAAAATGTTTAATAAGGTCTATAAATTATTAGATAGTATTATTATAAACTGAAAACTAGTAACAATATTACTACTAATATACTATATTACTATATTTGCATTATATATTCTATATTATCATATATTATTTTATTATATTACTATCAATCCACCAGATTATTAATAAATAATAGTACTGTGAGTTACTAGTAAAGATCTATTTATAGTTACTAATAACAATTAATTTATAGCAAATGCTAATTTCCTGATTTTATTAAACACTATATTGTTATAGATTATGTTAATTTAACATCAATTGACTCTGGGAAAAGAGTATAGGGAAGTATGTACAATTCTTACAACTTTTCCATAAGTCTAAATTTATTTCAAAATAAAGAGCTTTTCAAATATCAGGGCATATTTAGCACACGTTTTTTGTCTTCTGCTCTTTTTCCATCTGCCTGGAATATAGGCACTCTGCTGCAAGTGAACAAGGAATAAGGTAACAAGGACAAGACAAGAATGATTGCAGAAGCAGACAGGGCCTGAGGCCCTGACATCTTGCAGACCTGCAGGTGCTTTATCACTCTCATACTGCAGACCTGCCCTAACATCTTGTCAGGTGGGCAAAACAACAACACATATTTGATCAAACCACTTGAAAATAAGGTGAATGATTCCAAGTTTTAATTGTCCTTCAGTCTTTGGAAATTGAAATTTTTCATTATAAAGTTACTGTTCTTTGTGACTACAACAGTCTTACTATTATGCACTTTAAGTCAAATTTGCATGTTTCTTTCTCTGGAAGAGCTTGCCAAGTACCAATGTCTGCCTAACTTGAAGGTCACTAAATTCATTATTTCAATGTATATTAAATCCATGAGAAAATAACACTGACTATACATTGATACTATGATCTCATTTTACATTTATGTAGCAGTTGGCATTTTACAAAATACATCTTATGTCTCTTCTTATGTAACTTCTTCAAAAATCCTTCAAGGTAGATATTATTATTTTCACTTGGGAAAGAAACTGAAATCCAGAGAGGTTAAATTACCCAAGATCAGATACTTCTATGGTGGTTTTAAAATATGCCCACAAATTCTTTGTCACTACTCATTTCAAATTACTGGGCTTAATTCTCCTGCCCAGGAGTGTGAGTGACTTGCTTCTAGTGAATTAATTATTGAAAAATTATTATATGACTATAAAACACTTGGTCATAAAAGGCATTATGATTTCTTTCTTGTTCTCTGCTTCTTAGATAATTCATTCTAGGGGAAAACCAGCTGTCAAGTGTGATGACAGTCAAGTGCCCAGTGAAGAATGAATTCCTCCTACCAACAACCTTGTGAATGAATAAGATATCCAGGAAGTTGATGTTATAACCCAGTTAAACCTTTGGATGACTGTAGCCCTGGCTGACATCAGGACTGTAACCTCATGAAATACTACAAATCTGTGTTACCCAGCAAAGCCATGCCCAAATTCTTGAATGCTTAAACCTATAAAAGATGGCAAATTGTTGTTGTTTTAAGGCACTAAGTTTTAGCATAACTTGCTATGCAGGTATATACAGTATAGTGTCTAATAACAAAGGCTGGATTTAAACCCAACTCCTCTGATTGCAGATCCAGACTTCTCTTTGTGACATCATAGTAGACTTCTTGAAAATCTATAAACCAGTTCATTATTTTGCTTCAAATGTGAATAATCCAGATATAAAATTAACTTTGTATCATTGTTCTGAGTAATAGGAAGCATTTGCTATTTTGCAGATGTTCCCTATCACTCCTTCAAGCTAAGACACCCAGAATGACATAACATTTCATGGTTATAAGGACAAGAGGCAGAGACATTCACCTATGCCATGGAATCCATGAAATATTCATTGAATAAATCATGACAATGTCATAGGATATGCTTTATTTATATAGTGTATGAAGAAAGAAAACTTTTATTTTTCTCTTAAGATTTGTAACTGAAATAGTTTGATCAATTTAGGATAGGTAACTAAATTAGAGTAGATTTAGTTACCTACTCTATAGCTATAAAATTATCAAGTTTTATATTATTTGTATTTCTCTATATTTCTTTGTAGGTTTAAAAACAAAATAATTGGGTTCAATAAAGTAGCTATGAATACAATAGAATAAGTAATGCACACATAAAAATTATGAAAGGTAGGGCAAATTTTATTGTAATTATTAAACTCATCAAATTATATTGCTTAAATTAACATAACCCCCATCCACACATGCCCAAACACACATACACAACCATTCTTGCCCCACAAGCACATTTTTTATATTCCTTCTCTCCCAAGTACTAAAATGGACGCAAAGGCAGCAACACACTCAAAACAACATTAATGAAACCTCAAGAGGAAAATAGCGGGTACATGGATAACAGGGTTTAAATATCTGTCCATGTGTTTTCATGTTGAAGACAGTCAGTCTTACTGTCTCATAGAATGTGTGGTTAAGGAGAGGATGGAAATACATGTGTTTTATAATGCTGGATGCATGCAAATGGGCTTTTCTTTTCAACAAACTTGACATTTCAAGCTGATCGAAGAAAAATACCAATGGCAGGAAGAGTGAAGGCCTGCCACTATCTCCTTCTCTCAATGTTGTTTTTTATCCTTCTGATGTGATCTCAACTAACATTCTAATCACTTTAGTATGAGTATGTGCACATCTGAGTATCATCAGTCAAATGTGGCTAATAACTGACTTCTATTTTCTCAAATATATCTTTAATTCATTCCCTGCTTTATTTCCATTCTAAAAGCATAAATTGTTCAGAGGTTGAAAAGGAAGTGTTTTGCTGGTGTTCAAACAACTTTGTCCAGGGCTACAAAGGAAAAAAAAAAGTGAAAAAAAAGATGCCCACAACTGTTTATATGAAAGGTTGCCTCCCAATTACTAACATATATATTTTTTGGGTATGTTCACAACTATTTTTAGACTTGTGATAATTATTATTTATATTAGCTACTTATCCTTCTCTGTGAATTTTATTATTTACAGAAATTAACAATTCAACCCTCAAGGATAAACATATGTGACTAGGGAAAGAAAAGAATAGAAAATTCAAATAATCAAGATGAAGTGAGAAGATCTGGTTTGTACCCTTATGTATGAAAGGTTCAGGTTCTTCATTTCTGTCCTAACAAGATAAAGCTAGACAAACTGAAAAATCAGTGGATTTTCTTGTACCCATTAGAGAAAGCAAGTTGCAGGATAAAAATGACACCTGAGACATTTTAACTACCAGCCAAGATGGACATAGGTAGACACACTGCATCTCCCTCACACTAGAAGAAATATACATCTACCTCAAAACTAAATAAAAACAGTGCAAAGATTTCAGAAAATTGAACTACATGGAAGTGCAACAAAAAAGTAAAGAAATAGCCAGGCAGGTAGGAGGAGCAGAGTGGCACTGGAGCTGAGGGTGCAATCAAAAGCACAGTCATACATTAAACCCAAAAAATGATCCTAGGGCCAGACCATGCAACCCTTGGTTCCAGTTCTGGGAAAAATAGAGCCATATTGCTTCTGACTGTGAAAACCAATGGAGGTTGGAGCAGAGGAAGAAACAGCCAGTCTTCATGGGCAAGCAGCTTTGTTCCCTCTAGATCCCTCTCCCACATACAATGTTACAACCTGGTGAAATGAATTGCCCTGCACTGATGAATTTCTAAGGTTCTGCTTCTTATAACTAACAACTGTGACAGAACTACCTAAGACACAGGACAAACACAGAAAGCTGTCAAGCTGAGGAAATAGAATTATGGCCCAAAAGAAAAAGCAGACCAAGATGCCAGTGGGAGAACTGAGTAATGGATAGCCAATGTAATAGCCAAGAAAATAACCAACCTAACAGATGCAGAGTTCAAAATGCTGGTGATAAAGATCCTCACAGACTTGATAGAGAGGCTTAAATATAACAAATGCAGAAAGGAAGAAGTGAAGAATAGGCAACGTGAAACAAAGAAAAATCTATAAGAAACCAAGTTGAAAGGAGAGAAACCGGGGTTCAAATCAATGATTTGGAAGATAAGGAAGAAATAAATAGTCAACCAGTACAGAAAGACAAAACAAAAGTGGAAAAAAAAAAATGAGAACAGTATTAGGGACCTTCAGTACAACATTAAACATACCAACATCCATATCATAGAGATGCCAGAAGGAAAAGATAAAGAGCAAGAAATGGTAAACTTATATGAAAAATTAATGAAGGAAAACTTTCCTGACATGGTGAAGGAAATAGATATATAAGTTTAAGAAGCACAAAGAGCAGCAAATAAGATAGACCCAAGGAGTACCACACCAAAACACATAATTAAAATGCCAAAGGTTAAAGATAAAGAGAGAATCTTAAAAGCAGCAAGAGAAAAGAATAGAGTTATCTACAAAGGTTTCTTTAAGACTGTCAGCTGCTTTCTCAAAATAAATTTTTCAGGCAAAAAGGGCCTGGCAAGAAGTATTCAAATTGATAAAAAGCAAAAATCTACAATCAAGATTATTCTTTTTAGCAAACCTATCATTCAGAATGGAAGGACAGATAAAATGCCTCTTGGGAAAAGTAAAACAAAAGAAGTTCATTATCACCAAGCCATTATTGTATGAAATGTGAAAGGAACTAACTTAAAAAACAGAAGATCAAAATTATGAACACTAAAAAGATAAGTAACTCACAACTATCAATAACAGAATATAAAAAATTAAAATAAAATCTAAGCAGACAACAAAAGAGGGAATAGAATCAAAGATATGGGGAACATTGGGAGGAGTGTCCAACAGGGAGGGAGATGGAAAAGAAGAGGGGAAAGGCACAGAGATTAAGAAGCACAGTTTGTGGGCACAGAATTGACAAAGCGATGTTAAGAATAGTACAGGAAAAGGTTAAGCCAAAAACGCACATGTATGACCCATGGACATGAACTAAGGTGGGGGGTGGGAATGCTGTATGAAGGTGGTGCTGAGCAGAGAGGAGCAAAGGGAAAAGAATTTAGGACAGCTGTAGCAGCATAATCAATAAAAAAATAAAATAAAACAAAAGCAATGCCACCTGATCTAGATAGACACACCCAAGATCTCCTCACTTAGAGTAATAAGTAAACATAGCAAGGCTGTAAGACAAAGGCAAATAAAAAGCCTAATGTTTTCTTTTTATGAAAGATGCATATTTGAAACTTAAAATAAATTTCAGTACAGAAGATGGCAACTGAGTACAGCCCAGTGCTGATGGCATTCTCAAGTGCCAGAGCAGCTGGAGGATAAGGTAGAAAGCATGAGACATCTGCAGTTCTCTGTGAATTGGAGCTGAGCAGCTCAAAAAAAGTGTATGAGATGGGATAGAAAAAGTGTCTCTCAATCAGCCAACTGGAGGGAAAGGAGCAACACATACAATAAATCCAAAGTACAGCCAGACAGCCCAAGTTAATCACATAAAGGGCATCCCAAGAGCAACAAGTGGAGGAAATCTAGGAGACTGCAACATGGAACTCCACAAATCTCTTAGCACAGAAGTTTGCTCCACGAAGGCAAGGAATCAAAGCAGATTAATCCAAGACAAAAACAAGCAACAGCAAACATCCAAAATGGAGAAAAAAAGAATCAGTCCATCACCAAAAGGAAAGGAGGAATCCCCAGAAAGATCACTAAATGAAACAGGCAAACAAACTATCATATATGGAATTCAAAATATTGATGATAGAGAAGCTCAATAAGCTCAGCTAGCTCAAAGAAAATTATAAACAACTCCAGGGGAACTACAAAGAACTCCAGGGAAGCTACAAGGAACTTACTGAGAGCTACACCAACATTAAAAAGGACTTAGAAACTATCAGTAAGAGCCAGGACTAAATAAAGAATACAATTTCTGAATTGAAGAATACAGTAGAAGGAATCAACAGTAGGCTAGAGGAAGCAGAGGATCAAATCAGCAAGCTGGAGGACAACATATAAAAATATTGCAAGACAGTACAACAGAATGAAAAAAGGCTAAACAAGAATGAAGAGGTTTTAAGAGAGCTGCAGGACAACAAGAAACACAATAATATCCATATCATAGGGATACAAGAAGAAGAGAATCAAAAAATGGAAAACCTGTTCAAAACAGTAATGATAAAAATTTTCTCTAACATGATGAGTGAAAGCATTACTCAAGTACAAGAAGCACAAGAAGGTCCCAATGAAGATGAATCCAAACAGACCCATTTGCAGATATATTATAATTAAAATGTCAAATTTCAAAGACAAGGAGAGAATCTTAAAAGCATTAAGAGAGAAACAGCAAATAACATATAAGGAAATTCCTATAAGTTTATCAAATGATTATTCAACAGAAATAGTACAAGCAAGAAGGGAATGGCAAAAAATTTTTCAAGTAATGGGAAACAAAGGCCTGCAACCAAGAATACTATGCCTAGCAAGGTTCTCATTCAAAATGGAAGGAGAAATAGAGAGTTACTCAAACAAAAGAAGACTAAAAGAATACATCTCTACCAAACCAGCATTGCAAGAAATGCTAAAGGGTCTGCTTTAATAAGATGAGGAAACAGAGAGAGACAGAGAGAAACACAGGTACAAAGGGGGAAAATAGATATAAATACTTATCAGTTAAAAATAACCTTAAATGTAAATTGATTAAATGAGCCAATTAAAAGACATAGGGTGGCTGAATGGATAAGAAAACGTGACCCACATATATGCTGCCTTCAAGAAACCCACTTCAGAACAAAAGATGGACACAAATTGAAAGAGAAGGGATAGAAAATATATATATCAAGCAAATGGACATGAAAAAAAGGCTGGAGTTGCAATATTCATTTCAGACAAAACAGACTTTACAATGAAGGCCATAAAAAGAGATAAAGAAGGACAATTCATAATACTTAAGGGAACAATCCATCAAGAAGAAGTAACTCTGGTAAACATATATGCACCTAATGTAGCTCTGAAATATATAAGGAAAATCTTGGAGGATTTCAAAAAGGATATAGACAGCAACACACTAATAGTAAGGGATTTTAATACCCCACTATCAACAATGGAATCAAAACAAAAAATCACCAAGAATGCTGAGGCATTGAACAGTACTCTAGAGGAAATGGACCTAAGTGATATATACAGAACCTTTCACCCCAAAAGAAGAAAAATACACATTCTTTCCAAGTGCACATGGAACATTCTCTAAGCTAGACCATATGGTAGGTCACAAGACAAGGCTTCACATAGGAAAATTGAAATTATACCAAGCATCTTCTCAGATTGCAATGGCTTGGAACTAGAAACCAATCTCAAGGGAAAAAGCCAAAAACACTTTAACTTATGGAGACAGAATAACATGCTTTTAAGTAATGAATGGGTTAACAATGAGATCAAAGATGAAATCAAAAAAGTTTCTGGAAACAAATGGAAATAAATACACAATGGCCAAAAACCTATGGGACAGAGCAAAGGCAGTCCTGAGAGGGAAGTTCATAGCAATACAGGCCTACCTAAAAAGGTTAGAAGAAACTCATACAAATAATCTAACCAGAAAGCTGCAAGAACTAGAGGAGCAACAACAAATAAATTCAGAAGCTGGTTCTTCGAAAAAATGAACAAAATTGACAAGCCTTTAACCAGACTCATCAAGAAAAAGAGAGAGAGGAACCAAATAAACAGAATCAGAAACGATGAAGGAGAAATCACAACTTCAGAAATACAAAGGATTGTAAGAAATTACTACAAATAACTATATGACAAGAAATATGACAATCTGGGTGAAATGGACAAATTTCTGGAAATGTATAATCTAATGAATCTGAATCCAGAAGAAGCAGAAATCCTGAATAGACCAATAACAACTAGTGAAGTTGAAGAAGTAATAAAAAATCTCCCAAAGCACAAAAGCCCTGGACCAGGTGGCTTCACAGGTGAATTCTATGAAATATTTAGAGAAGAACTAACTCCTATCTTTCTCAACTTATTCCAAAAAATCTAAGAAGAATGAAGACTCCCAAACTCTTTCTATGAGATTACTTTAATCTCAAAACCAGGTCAAGACACAAGAAAGAAAACTATAGGCAATATTTCTGGTAAACATAGATGCTTAGATTCTCAACAAAATATTGGCCAACTAAATCCAGCAATACATTAAAAAGTTCCTACACCATGATCCAGTGGGTTTTATCCCAGGGAGGCAAGGATGGTACAACATTCACAAATCGATAAATGTAATACATCACATCAATAAGATGAAAGCCAAAAAGCCATAGGGTCATATCAGTAGATGCTGAAAAAGCATTTGATAAAGTGCAGCAACCATTTATGATAAAAACACTCAGCAAAATGGGAATAGAGAGACCATACCTCAACATCATAAAGGCCATGTATGAGAAACTTGAAGCCAACATCATACTCAATGGGCAAAAACTAAAAGCTTTCCCCCTAAGATCAGGAACAAGACAAAGCTGTTCACTTTATCCACTTCTGTTCAACGTTGTTTTGGAAGTCCTAGCCATAGCTATCAAAGAAGAAAAAGGAATCAAAGGTAAAGGTAACCAAATTGGAAAGGAGGAAGTCAAACTGTCATTATTTTCAGAGGACATGAGTGTACATACAAAACCAGATAGGCTCCACCAAAAACTTGACCTAATAAGCGAACTTAGCAAAATTCCTGGATATAAAGTGAATATCCAGAAATCAAAAGCATTTTTGTATACCAATAATGAAACATCAGAGAAAGAAGCTAGAAAACAAATCCCATTTACCATAGCAACAAGAAAAATAAAATACTTAGGAATAAACTTAACTAAGGAGGTAAAAGACCTGTACTCAGAAAACTGCAGAACATTGAAGAAAGAAATTGAGGAAGATATAAATAAATGGAAGCATATACCATTTTCATGGATGGGAAGAATTAATATCATTAAAATGTCCATACTACCCAAAGCAACCTATAGATTCAATGCAATCCCAATTGAAAAAGCAATGACAGACTTCACAGATACAGAAAAAATACTTCAAAAATTTATATGGAACAAAAAATGCCCATAAATAGCCACAGCAATCTTGAGAAAGAACAAGGTAGGAGGACATCACAATACCAGACATCAAACTATACTACAAGGCTACTGTAGTCAAAACAGTCTGGTACTGACATAAGAATAGACATGTAGATCAAAAGAACAGAATAGAGAGCCCAGAAATAAACCCAGGACTCTATGGTCAATTAATATTCAACAAAGGGGGAAATAACATAAAATGGAGTAAAATCAGTCTCTTCAACAAATAGTGTTGGGAGAACTGGACAGTGATGTGCCAAAAATTAAAACTAGACCACCAATTTACACCATACACTAGAATCAACTCAAGGTGGATAAAGGACTTAAACATAAGCAGTGTCACCATAAAGGTCCTGGAGAAAAATATAGGCAGTAAAATTTCAGATATCCTATGCAGAAATATGTTTACTGATACTTCTCCAAGGCAAAGGAAATAAAAGAACAAATGAACAAATGAACTATATCAAATTGAAAAGTTTCTGTTCAGCTAAAGAAAACACTAACAAAATTCAAAGGGAACCAACTGTATGGGAAAATATGTTTGTCAATGATACCTCAAACAAGGGTTTGATATCCAAAATATATAAAGAACTAATGTGACTTAACACCAGGGAGGCAGACACCCCAATTAAAATATAGGCAAAGGACCTGAACAGACAACTCACTGAGGGAAAAATACAAAGGGCCCAAAGGTATATGAAAGAATGCTCAAGATCACTAGCCATCAGAGAGATGCCGCAGAAAGAAAAAAGGAACTCCTAATCTTTGCAACATCCTGGATGGAACTATAAAGTATTATGATTAGTGAAATAAGCCAGTCCATTAAAGACAAATACCATATAATCTCACCCATTGCAGGACAATAATGAACAAAACAAACAAATAAGCAAAACAGAATCAGATACATGAACACAATGAATAGACCTTCAGTGGGCAAAGGGGAGTGGGGAGGCAGAGGCAAAAAAGGGGAACAGTTTAGTCAAGGAACTAGCACGGAAGAACCATGGACATGGACAAGTGGGTGGATGGGAGGACAGAGGGAAAGAAAAAGAAGATGGATGTAATAAAACAACAATAAAATTAAATTTAAAAAGAAAAGTAAATAAATTTCACCATTTGTAAAAACATTTAATAAAGTAAATACTCAGATATAAAACTAAGAAACAATGTATGATTTCTAGAAATCTATAAAACAGTGATTAAAACTATCCAAAGAGGATTTAAGTAGAGATAGATTCCATGTTCATGAATCATAAGGCTCAATATTTTTAAGACATCAGTTCTTTCCAACTTGATCAATAGACTCAATGCAAGCCTCTTAAGAATCCTGGCAAGGTATTTTTCAGATATCCAAAAACTGATTATAGAGTTTATATAAATGATAAATTATTTAGAAGAATAAGTAATATAATACTGAAGAAGAAGTTAAGAAAGAAGAGCAGAGAAGTAAAGAGCATAGGAAAAGGAAGAAATAACCCATAGGTATATGAAAAACTGCTCAACATCACTAGCCATCAGAGAGATGCAAGTTTAAATCATGATGAAATTTGATCTCACACCTGCCAAAATGGCTATTATTAATAAATAAACAAATAAAAAATCCTGGGGAGGATGTAGAGAAAAAGGAACCCTAGTGCACTCTTGGTGGGAATGCAGAGTAGTATAGCCACTTTGGAAAACATTATGGAATTTCCTTAAAAATTAAAAATGGAACTGCTTTTTGACCCAGTGATTTTATATCTGGGAATACACAAGGTCTTTCTGGAAAAAGTCCAACCATTGTTAATACAACAAGAACAGTTTACACAACATCCATTAGACCTGTAGGCCAATGAGAGTAAACTGGAATGTGCATGTGTGAACAGTGATGATTTCACTGTACTAGTCAGTGGAGGTGGCAAATGCCATTCAGCGATCATGTGTGTTGTGTGGCTGTCACATTCAAAATGACTGAGCGAGTAGAGCAATGAATCTGCATCAAATTTTGCATTGAGCTTGAACATTCCTCCACAGAAACTATTTGGATGATTCAAAAGGCTTTCAGGAATGATGGATTGAGTGATTTGACCACTTCAAAGATGGTCAAAGAATCTGATAAAAGTTAACCATGTTCTTTCTGTAAGGCCTGCAACAAGCAGAGAATCTGAGAATGTTGAATGTGTATGGGCTGAAATCAACAAAGATCAGCAACAGTGTGAGAACTAGAAGCTGATCTGGAGATTCTAAAATCTACTGTGTCCAAGATTTTGACACTTTTGGAGATTCCAAAATCTACTGTGTCCAAGATTTTGACACTGGATTTTGTCATGGAACTAGTGGTGGCAAATTTCATTCCATAGTTTCTGCTAAGAGAGCAGAAGGAACATTGTGCTGCAATTGAGAAAAGTGTGTGAGATCTCAAGGTGCCTACTTTGAAGGGGGCTGAGGTGTAATTATTCTATGTAAAATGTTTCTTGTATCTTGTATTTTCTTCAATAAATGTCTTTGTTTATTTTTTTCTTTAATTTATTTAAAGATTTTATTTCATCATTTCTAGAAAGAGGAGGAGGGAGAGAGGCAGAGAGGGAGAGAGACATCAATGTATGGTTGCCTTTCACCTGCCTCCAGCCACAGATCTGACTGGAGACCTGGTTTGCAACCTTGTTATGTGCCCTGGCTGGGGAATCGAACCTGAGACCTCTGGGTTCGCAGGCCAGCGCCTTATCCACTGCGCCACCAGCCAGGGCCATAAATTTATTTTTATTGTTATATTACATTCTTCTCATTTTTCACTTTCTGCTCTTCCCTTCCCCACCCTTCTTATCCCCCTCACCACCACAGTCAATCCCACATGTTGTTCATGTCCATGGGTCATCCATGCTAATTCCTTGACTAAATTGTTCCTGTTCTTGCCATCTTCTCCCCCTCTCTCTCCCTCACCTCTGCACACTGAAAGTGTGTTCCATGTATTCAACTGAAAGTGTGTCTCTGGTTCTGTTTTGTTTATTTGTTTGTTTTGCTCATTAGTCTCCTATATTAAGTGAGAGCATGTGGTATTTAATTTTGCTGCCTGGCTTATCTCACTAAGCATGATATTCCCCAGTTCTATCCATGCTATTGCAAATGGTAGAAGCTCCTTTCTTCTTTCTGCTGCACAGAACTCCATTGTGTAAATGTACCAGTTTTGGGTTTTTTGTTTGTTTTTTTTACCATTCATCCACAGAAGGGCACTTAGGTTGATTCCATCACTTGGCTATTATAAATAGTGCTGCTATGAACATAGGGTTGCATAGGCTCTTCTGAATTGGTGTTTCAGGATTCTTTAGGTATAGTCATAGCAGTGGAATCACTGGGTCAAAAGGCAGTTCCACTTACAGTTTTTTGAGGAAATTCCAGATTGTCTTCCATAGTGGCTGCAACAGTCTGCACTCCCACTAACGGTACACCAGGGTTCCCTTTTCTCCACATCCTCACCCACACTTGTTGTGTTTTGATTTGTTGATGATGGCCATTCTGACAGGTGTGAGGTGGTATCTCATTGTAGTTTTAATTTGTATCTCTCTGATGGCTAGTGATGTTGAGCATTCTTTTATGTGCCTATGGGCCCTTTGTATGCCTTTATGGAGAAATGTCTGTTCAGGTCCTTTGCCCATTTTTAAAATTGGATTGTTTGTCTACCTGGTGTTGAATCATATCAGTTCTTTATATATTTTGGAGATCAAACCCTTATCTGAGGTGTCATTGGCAAATATGTTTTCCCATATGGTTGGTTCCCTTTTTATTTTGTTAATGTTTTCTTTGGCTGAGCAGAAACTTTTCCGTTTGATATAGTCTCTTTTGTTTATTTGGTCCTTTATTTCCCTTGCCTTGGGAGATATTTCAGTGAAAAGTTTGCAGCATGGGATATTTGCAATATTTTTTGTCTATGTTTTCCTCCATGGCTTTTATGGTGGCACTGCTTATGTTTAAGTCTTTTATTCATCTTGAGTTTACTCTGGTGTATGGTGTAAGTAAATGTCTTTATTTTTCATATTACATGGATGAATATTTTCTGGACAGGCCTTATATTCTAAGAACACTGAAACACAAATTCAAAAGAATATATGCACCTCTATGTTTATAGCAGCTCTATTTATAATACCAATATTTGGAAACAGCTTTAAGTGTACAGCAATAGATGAGTGAACAAAAAATAACTGTTGTACATTTACCTAATGGAATACATACTAAAAAAAAAAAAAGAAGAAGAAGGAATTCTTATCTTTTGCAATAGCATGGATGGAACTGGAGATTATCATGTAAGCGAAATATCATATGATCTCACCTATTAGTGGAATCTAATGAACAAAATAAACTAATGAACAAAATAGAACCAGAGGCATAGAGATGGACTAGATGGATGCCTATAATGAGGGGTGGGGGTAGAAATTGGTTAAAAAAAAAGTGAAGGGATTAGTCGAAGAACATATATAAGTGACCCATGAACATGGACAATAGAATGTGGGGATTGACTATGTGAATGGTGATGGGCTGGGGGAGAGAGTAAAAGAAGAAAAATTGGAGCAACTACAGTAACATAAACAGTATTTTTTTTTTAAGTGAAAAGGGCTCATACTGTCCAATTTCAAGTTTTCTTATATAGCTATCATAATCAAGACAACATGGTTATCTAGAAAACATTAACTTAGATCAATGGAACAGAGTAGAGAATCAAGATATTAATGTGTACAAATACAGTCATTTGATATTTGACAGAGGGGAAAAGATGATTCAGAAAAGAAAAAATAGATTTTTTTCAACAATGATATTGGATTCATTAGACATCTAAATGTCAAAAACAAAGCAAAACCTTAGATTTTAGATGTTACACAAAAATTAACATGTAAATTTATGTGCGTTGTAACATATGCAAAATGCAAGCCAAAACATAGAAAAAAAGTCATCATAACCTTGGATTTGGTGATTAATAAAAAAACTTTTTAAAAATATTTTATTTATTATTTTTAGTGAGAGGGAAGGGGGAAGAGGCAGAGAGGGAGAGAGACATCAATGTGTGGTTTCCTTTCACCTGCCTCCAGCTACAGACCTGCTGGAGACCTAGCTTGCAAACTAGTTATGTGCCCTGACTGGGGAATTGAACCAGTGACCTAGGGGTTCACAGACTGGCACCTTATCCAATGAGCTACCAGCCAGAGCTTAATACAAGACTTTTAAATACAAGACATAGCACAATCAATGTAAAAATAGATGCATTGAAGTTTATTTAAATTTAAAATTTACACTCTAAGAAAGACATTGAAAGAAGAAAAAGGTAAGCCACAGAAAGGGAAAAAAATATTTGCAGGACAAATATCTAATAAAAGATATGTGTATAAAATATGTAAAAATCTTGTTAAGTTCACCAAAAAGAAAAACAATAAAAATTTTGCCAAAAGGCCTGAATAAATATCTCACCAAAGAAGATATACCGATTATAAATAAGCATATAAAAAGTATCAACATAATTTATCATCAGAGATTGCACATAAAAACAATAAAATGCCACTATACATCTAATAAAAGTCTAAAGTTAAAAAATTAGCCCTGGCTAGTGACACAGTGGATAAGGTGCCGGCCTGTGAACCCAAAGGTTGCTGGTTCAATTCCCCAACCAGGGCACATAACCAAGTTGCAAGCCAGGTCTCCAGCCAGGCCTGTTGCTGGAGGCAGGTGAAAGGCAACCATACATGGATGTTTCTCTCTCTCTCTGCCTCTCTCCCTTCCCCTCTCTCTAAAAATAATAAATAAAATCTTTTTAAAATTTCAAAGTTCTCACAATGTAAATTACTGACAAGGATGAAGAGTATTGGTATCTCAACTCACATTCATTGTAGATGAAAATTCAAAATGGTACATATGCTTTAGAAGACAGTTTGTCAGTTTTTTATAAAGCAAAACATAGTCTTACCATATAATCCAGTAACCATGTTACCACACATTTAACTAACTTACCTGAAAAAAAATTGTCTATGCAAAATTGGAAACAACTGAGATGATTTTCAATAGGTAAATTAATAAATAATGGTACATTTCTGCACTAGAACATTATACAGTGATTTAAATATTTTGTTATTATTTTTAGAGAGAGAAGAAGGGAGATAGGCAGAGAGGGAGAGAAACATCAATGTATGGTTGCCTTTCACCTGCCTCCAGCAATGGACCTGGCTGGAGACCTGACTTGCAACCTCTATACAGTGATTTAAAAAGAATAAATGCAGTTTAGTCAAAGGACTAGCATGGAAGAACTGTGGACATGGACAACAAGTGGGATGGACCATGGAGGGGAGTGGGAGGGTGGGGAAGGGGACAGAGGGTCGGAAAAGGGGGA
This sequence comes from Noctilio leporinus, assembly GCA_004026585.1. Classification (NCBI taxonomy): domain Eukaryota; kingdom Metazoa; phylum Chordata; class Mammalia; order Chiroptera; family Noctilionidae; genus Noctilio; species Noctilio leporinus. Next base: position 48,928 of record PVIW01007424.1, read on the forward strand.
TGGATGTAATACAACAACAATAAAATTAAAAATAATAATAATAATAATGACAGAAAACTTCACTAATTTGGTGAGGAAAAATGACACACAAGTCCAGAAAGCACAAAGGGTCTCCATCAAGATGAACCCAAAGTGGCTCACTCAAAGACACATCACAATCAAAATGGCAAAATTCAAAGATAAAGAGAATCTAAAAGGCAGCAAGGAAGAAGCAGCTAGTATAGGAGCTCCCATAAGGCTATCAACTGATTCCTCACAGAAATACAAGTAAGAAGAGACTGACAAGAAATATTTCAAGTAATGAAAAACAGGCAGACTCAGGAAACGGTGCACTGCTAATCTCAAGCACCTGAGTTACACCGAGAGCTACATGAACTATTAATCCCTAACATATCCTTTCTGAAAGTTACTTCTCACATATTTTTAATCCTCCCCTATCTCAATCCACCTAAATACTCAAGACCCTCCCCCTGCTCTTGATTTAAAGTCTACTCCCTCTCTTGCTACAATGCATTCCCAGTCCTCAATCTAAGTATTCCTCCCCTCCCCAGCCACCTAAACACTTTCTTTATTCTTTTCTTTCTTCCTTTTTCTTTTTTTTCCCTTTTTTTTTTTTTTTTTTTCTTCCTGCTAAAAGCCCACAGATCCTGGCTCCACCTGGACCAATCAGAGATCATAAAGGGTGAACAGCCACTTCAACCCTTCCTTTACTTTTATTTTTTTCTTTCTTTCTTTCTTTCTTTCTTTCTTTCTTTCTTTCTTTCTTTCTTTCTTTTTTTTTTTTTTTCTCTGCTATAAGCCCATAGGTCCTGGCTCCATCTGGACCAATCAGGAATCCTTAAGGGTGAGCAGTCATCTAAACCTTTTCTTCTTACTATTATTATCTTCTTTTTTCTTTCTTTCTTTTTTTCCTCTTTTTTCCCTGCTAAAAGCCCACTGGTCCTGGCTCCACCTGGACCAATGAGGGATCACTAAGAGTGAACAGAGAGGCAGATGCAGCAACTATATACATAGGCTTACACTGTTCACTCATACTTGAGGCTTTCTGATTCTCCCTCTCCTCATTTCTGTGAGAAAGGATAGAAGGAGTGCCTTGACTGGAAGGAAAGGAGCAACATACACAACCAATCCAGAATACAACCAGACAGCCCAAATAAAGGTCACCCCAAGACCAACAAGTAGAGAAAATCTGGGAGACTGCAACACTGAACTCCACAAATCTCCTAACACAGAAGGGTGCTCAACTAAGGCAAGGAAGCAAAGCAGATTAACCCAAGGAAAAAACAGAAAGGAAAAAAAAAAAAAGCAAGCAACAATAGACACCCAAAACGGGGGGAAAAAAAAATCAGCCCATCACCAAAAGGAAAGGAAGAATCCCCAGAAAGACCACCAAATGAAACAGAGGCACATGATATATCAGATAAGGAATTCAAAAGAATGATGATAGAGAAGCTTAATGAGCTTAGCCAGCTCAAAGAAAACTACTTCCAGGGAAGTTACAAGGAACTTACTGAGAGCTACAACAGCATGAAAAAGGACATAGAAACTATCAATAAGTGCCAGGAGGAAATTTCTGAATTTCTGAATTGAATACAGTAGAAGTAATCAACAGTAGGCGAGAGGAAGCAGAGGACTGGATCAATGAGTTGGAGGATAATGTTGACAAATACTCCAAGACAGTACAAGAGAATGAAAAAGGCTGAATGAGATTGAATAGGGTTTAAGAGAGCTGCAGGACAACATGAAACCTAACAACATTCGGTATCATAAGGAAACCGGAAGTAGAAGAGAAACAAGGAATGGAAAAGCTGTTCAAAAAAGTCATGATAGAAAATTTACCTAACATGATGAGTGAAAACATTAATCAAGTTCAGGAAGCACAGAGGGTCCCAATGAAGATCAACCCAAACAGACCAACACCAAGTCACATTATTATTAAAATGGCAAATTTCAATGACAAAGAGAGAATCCTAAAAGCATCAAGAGAGAAATGACAAACAACATATAAAGCAGATCCAATAAGGCTATCAAATCATTATTCAACAAAAACAATTCAAGGCAGAAGGGAATGACAAAAAGTATTTCAAGTAATGGTAAACAAAGGCCTGCAACCAAGAATACTCTACCCAGCAAGGCTCTCATTCAAGACAGAAGGAGAAATAAGGAGTTTCCCAGACAAAAGAAGACTAAAAGAATACATCTCTATCAAACCAGCATTGCAAGAAATGCTAAAGGGTCTGCTTTAAAAATAAATAAATAAATAAATAAATAAACGAAGAAACAGAGAAAGCCAAAAAGAATACAGACACAAATGGAGAAAATGGCAATGAATAAGTATCAATCAATAATCACCTTAAATGTAAATGGATTAAATGCACCAATCAAAAGACATAGGGTAGCTGAATGGGTAAGATAACATGACTCACATATATGCTGTCTTCAAGAGACCCACTTCAGAACAAAAGATCAATACAGATTGAGAGTGAAGGGATCGAAAAATATATATCAAGCAAATGAACATGAAAAAAAAAAGCTGGAGTAGCAATACTTATTTCAGACAAAATAGATTTTACAATGAAGGCCATAAAAAGGGACAAAGAAGGACATTATATAATACATAAGGGAACAATCCATCAAGAAGAAATAAGTCTGGTCAACACAGGAACTCCGAAATGCATGGGAAAATCTTGGAAGACTTCAAGAAAGATATAGACAGCAACACACTAATAGTAGGGGATTTTAATACCCCACTGTCAAAAATGGACACATCTCCCAAACAAATAAACCCCCAGAGATGTTGTGGCATTGAACAACAGTCTAGAGGAAATGGACCTAACTGATGTATACAGAGTCTTTTACCTCAAAGAAGCAGAACACACATTCTTTTCAAATCCACATGGATCATTCTCTAAGATAGACCGCATGGTATGTCACAAGACAAACCTCCATAAATACAAGAAAATAGAAATCATACAAAGCATCTTCTCAGATCACAATGGCTTGAAACTAGAAAACAATCTCAAGGGGAAAAAAAAAAAAAACACAACACTCTAACTCATGGAGACTGAATAACATGCTTTTAAGCAATGAAGGGGTCAACAATGAGATCAAAGATGAAATCAAAAAGTTCCTGGAAACAAATGACAATGAACACACAATAGCCCAAAACCTATGGGATACAGCAAAGCCAGTGCTCAGAAATTTATAGCAATACAGGCCTACCTAAAAAGGTCACAAGAAGTTTATAAAAACAACCTAACCATAAAGCTGCAAGACCTAGAGGAGCAGCAACACCCAAAGCCCAGAACAAGTAGAAGGAAGGAAATCATCAAGATCAGAGCAGAACTAAATAACTCAGAAATTCAAACTACAATTCAAAGAATCAACAGGTCCAGGAGCTGATTCTTTGAAAAAACAAACAAAATTGACAAGCAAACAAACAAACAAAAATAAACAAACAAAATTGATTCAGACTCATCAAGAAAAAGAGAGAGAGGGCCCAAATAAACAGAATCAGAACTAACAGAGGAGAAATCACAACTGATACTTCAAAAATACAAAAGATTGTAAGAGATTTCTACAAACAACTATATGACAAAAAATAGGACAACCTGGATGAAATGGACAATTTTCTGGAAATGTATAATCTAACAAAACTGAACCCAGAAGAAGCAGAAAGCCTGTATAGACCAATAACAACTAGTGAGATTAAGAAGTATTCAAAAATCTCCCAAACCAAAAAGCCCCGGACCGGATGGATACACAGGTGAATTTTACCAATCATTTAAAGAACTAACTCCTATCCTCCTCAAACTATACCAAAAAAAACACAGGAAGAGGGAAGACTCCCAAACTCTTTCTATGAGGACAATATCATTCTAATCCCAAAACCAGAGCAAGACACAACTTAGAAAGAAAGCCACAGGCCAATATCTGTGATGAACATAGATGCTAAAATTCTCAACAAAATATTGGCCAACTGGATTCAGCTGTATATTACAAAGATCATGCACCATGATCAAGTGGGTTTCATCCCAGGGATGCAAGGATGGTACAACATTTGTAAATCAATCAATGTAATACACCACATCAACAAATTGAAAGATAAAAACCATCTGATCATATCAATAGATGCTGAAAAAGCATTTGATAAAGTGCAGCAACCATTTATGATGAAAACCCTCAGCAAAATGGGAATAGAGGGAGCATATT